>SJYX01016332.1:129596-184584 GCA_006410675.1 Oreotragus oreotragus | reverse complement strand
ATCCTGACAGACACATGGACATTTAACTTCTGGTAAGAGTCTCAGAAGGAAACCAGGTTCAAAGCAAAGAACATGCTCTCTGAAGTCAGACTCTCATGTATTTCTCAAACTGTGGTTCCAAGGCCACGCATCCTGGAATTAACTGCGGACAACATTTAAGGTGACAATGCCCAGGACCTGTCTGCTTCGGGGAGGGCCTAGGGATATGCACTTTTTCTTTTTCGGCAGTGCCACACAGCATGTGGGATCTTAGTTCCTCAACCAGGTATCAAACCTAAACCCTCTGCAGTGGAAGCTCAGAGTCTTAACCACTTAGCCAGTGACGTTCTGTGGGATATGCATTTTGACAAGCTTCCCGGGCAGCTCCAATGTACCCCTCCCCTAGACACTCCACTTCTCCTTACACAAACACATTAAGTAACCACATACACACTGGCTTGCTGTAATCTCCTAAGAGGACCAGGTTCCTCTCACATGAACTGAAGGGGAGGAGAACCAGAGTAACTTTTTAAATTCTCAGTGTGAGAAAGGGAGAGGAGCTCAGCTCTCGGAACTTGCTGCGCCCTGAAATGATGCTGCTATATCACACCTCACCAGCAGGTGCCAGCACAGAACAGGACATGCTCCAATCTGAACCTAGCTTCCAGGTCAAATCATTTTCTCTCAATACAATATAACAATATTATTTTTAATTTCTGCATATTCTGATTACATAAGATAGAAAATTCTGTACAGCAGGAGTGTTTTGGAATGCGTAACAATTACTTTTTTCTTCATAAATGTTTGTACAAACTTCAAGAGAAACTGCCACAACAGGGCTCAATAGATTCATCAACCATTATTTTCACTTAAATATTCAGATTGTTTTACAAAGTGCCATCTCCTACATTATCTCATTTCATTCTCAGGGTAACCCTGAGAAGTCAGTTTTTCCCAAGTTTATATGTTAGGAAATCAAGTGAAGAAGTTAAGTATCTCATCCTTAGCAGGGCTGCAAACCCAGACTTTCAACTCCTCTCCTTATTTACACACTCACTCTATACAAAGAGAAACCTTCTCAGGAGAGCATGATGCTGACCTAGTCTCTCCCTCTAATTTTTAACTGAAGCAGAACTGATTTACAATATTTCAGGTATACAGCAAAGTGATTCAGTTATATATAACATATGTATATATGTATACTTTTTCAGATTTTTTTCCATTGTGCTTCCACTGGGCTTCCCTGGTGGCTCAGATGCAAAGAATCTGCCTGAAATGTGGGATACCTGGGTTTGATCCCTGGGTTGGGATGATCCTCTGGAGGAGGGCATGGCAGCCCACTCCAGTATCCTTGGCTAGAGAATCGCCATGGACAGAGGAGCCTGGTGGGCTACAGTCCATGGGGTCACAAAGAGTCAGACATGACGGAGTGACTAAGCACAGCACATATACATACTTTTTCAGATTCTTTCTCATTGTAGGCTATTACAAGATACTGAATGTAATTTCGTGTCCTACACATAGGTCCCTATAGTTTATCTGTTTTATGTATATTGGTGTGTCTCTGATAATCCCCAATAGGACAGAGGAGCCTGGTGGGCTACAGTCCATGGGGTCACAAAGAGTCAGACATGACGGAGTGACTAAGCACAGCACATATACATACTTTTTCAGATTCTTTCTCATTGTAGGCTATTACAAGATACTGAATATAATTTCGTGTCCTACACATAGGTCCCTATAGTTTATCTGTTTTATGTATATTGGTGTGTCTCTGATAATCCCCAATTACATATTTATCCTTCCCTTCCTAGCCTAGTCTCTTTGAAGTGAAAGTGGAAGTTGCTCAGTTTGGTCCAACTCTTTGCAACCCTATGGAGTATATAGTCCGTGGAATTCTCCAGGCCAGAATACTGGAGTAGGTAGCCTTTCCCTTCCCCAGGGGATCTTCCCAACCCAGGGATTGAACCCAGGTCTCCCACATGGCAGGCGGATTCTTTACCAGCTGAGCCACAAGGGAAGCCCAAGAATACTGGAGTGGGTAGTCTACCCCTTCTCCAGGAGCTCTTCCCAACCCAAGAAAGGAACCAGGGTCTCNACCCAGGTCTCCCACATGGCAGGCGGATTCTTTACCAGCTGAGCCACAAGGGAAGCCCAAGAATACTGGAGTGGGTAGTCTACCCCTTCTCCAGGAGCTCTTCCCAACCCAAGAAAGGAACCAGGGTCTCCTGCATTGCAGGCGGATTCTTTACCAACTGAGCTATCAGGGAAACCTCCTGGCCTAGTCTCTTTATCAGACAACAAAAGCCCAACTATAAAACAAGAACACATTTTAAACATGACAGAAACTACCGTCAACTTTTATACAACTTGGAAAAATACTACATATCTATTATGTACCATTCTTGAATAGAAAGGTCTAAATAACTGTCATTAAAGAGCTTTAAATAAAAAAGCAAAATAGCACTTAATTGAAAAAGTGACTCCAGAACACAACAGTCTAAATGAATTTAAATAATTTACTCAGAACATTTGTATTGAGTGCCTCCTACCTACATGTACTTGTGTTAAGCTATCTATTTCACTCTAAGAATAGTGCGTTTCATATCAGTGAGCTTCACTTTCAGAATCATACAATTATAGAATTACAGATTTGGACCTCAGAGACCATCGACCCCAACTCAAGCCAGGAGGCCACAAGGACAGATGGTGAAGCGACATATCTGTACCCACATAGTGAGGGGGGTCAGAGTTAAGCCCAGAGGTCAGTTCATGGTCCTGTTCTTGCTCTTTTCACTCCCCCTCTACAGTAGGTGCCCAATAACAGTTTCCTGAATGCTTCTCAAAACAGCACTCAAATCCCATAAGTACAACTCACCTCCCTTCTAAGATGGGTAAAATATGTGTACACTGATATCCAGATGAAATGATGAGCCCGTTGGAAATCATGTTCTTTGGGTTATTGTGGTAGAAGCTGAAGAGGCTGTCTATCCCGTAGGCAACCTTAGGAATCCCGTAGCACTCAAACAGAAGCTCAGACATCATCTGTCGTGAATACAGTGGGGTGCACACGGCTTCTGTCAAAACTATGGGATGATCAACACAGCCCTACTTTGAAAGAAAAGGGCAGACTGTTAGGTGCTAAGAGGATACACTTTTCAAACCATAAAAAGAAACAAAAATCTTTATTGCAAGGGCTGAATTGGCTTTTGGTCTCCAATCAAAACACCTGATCAGAAGCAACTGAGAAACACCCCTCTTCCCTGGAAGTTTCTTTGGAAAATATGAAAGTAGGGTCAGTCGTGTCCGACTCTTTGTGACACCACGGACTGTAGCCCAACAGGCTCCTCTGTCCGTGGGATTTTTCCAGGCAAGAATACTGGAGTGGGTTGCCATTTCCTTCTCCAGGGAATCTTCCCAGGGATAGAACCTGGGTCTCCTGCATTGCAGGCAGATTCTTTACCATCTGAGCCTCCAATGCTCATAGTAACTTAAGTCAGTTCAGTTCAGTCCAGTTACTCAGTCATGTCCAACTCTTTGCAACCCCCAAGGACTGCAGCATGCCAGGCTTCCCTGTCCATCACCAACTCCCAGAGCTTGCTCAAACTCATGTCCATCGAGTCAGTGATGCTATCCAATCATCTCATCATCTGTTGTCCCCTTCTCCCGTCTTCAATTTTTCCCAGCATCAGGGTCTTTTCCATGAGTTACTTCTTTGCATCAGGTAGCCAAAGTATTGGAGTTTCAGCTTCAGCATCAGTCCTTCCAATGAATATTCAGGACCGATTTCCTTTAAAATTGACTGGTTTGATCTCCTTGCAGTCCAAGGGATTCTCAAGAGTCTTCCCCAACACCACTGTTCAAAAGCATCAATTCTTCAGTGCTCAACTTTCTTTATAGTCCAACTCTCACATCCAAACAAGACTAATGGAAAAACCATAGCTTTGACTAGACGGACCTTTGTCGGCAAAGTAATGTCTTTGCTTTTTCATATGCTGTTTAGGTTGGTCATAGCTTTTCTTCCAAGGAGCAAGCATCTTTTAATTTCATGGCTGCATTGTCAACTGAAGTCAAGCCCCATCCAAACTGTGAGCCAATCATCTGGCTCTATGTTCAAAACAGCTCCAGAATCCAACTGCTTCTTATCACATCCACCATTCCTTTCTCACCTAAGTTCCCGTCATCCCTCACCTCGGAACCGCAACAGCCTCCTAACTGATTTCGCTATTTCTACCCTATGGCTCAGGCCAGTTCATTTTCCATATAGCAGCTATAGTGATCCTTTTGAAACAAAAGTCACATCCCTCTTTTGTTCAACACCCTGCAATGGCTCACGATTCCACTCATCATAAAAGCCTACACAGCGTGTGACCTCTGACTTCTACTTTTACTTCCTGAAGTGAAGTTGCTCAGTCGTGTCCAACTCTTTGCAACCCCATAGACTGTAGCCCACCAGACTCCTTCATCCATGGAATTTTCCAGGCAAGAGTACTGGAGTGGGTTGCCATTTCCTTCTCCAGGGGATCTTCCTGACCTAGGGATGGAACCCGGGTCTCCCTCAGTGCAGGCAGATGCTTTACTGTCTGAGCCACCAGGGAAGGCCTTACAAGTAAGACCTTCCACTTACTACCCTCCCCTCACTCTTGNAATTTTCCAGGCAAGAGTACTGGAGTGGGTTGCCATTTCCTTCTCCAGGGGATCTTCCTGACCTAGGGATGGAACCCGGGTCTCCCTCAGTGCAGGCAGATGCTTTACTGTCTGAGCCACCAGGGAAGGCCTTACAAGTAAGACCTTCCACTTACTACCCTCCCCTCACTCTTGACTATCCTCAATTAGGATTAGGGCAAACTCTTGCCCCAGGGCCTTTTCACTGGCTGTTCTGTCTCTCTGGATTACTATCCATTCAGATATTCACATGGCTTGCTCCCTCAATCGTCTGCTTTAGTCCTTGCTCAAAACACCACCGTTACCCTGAGTCCTCTCCCTACCCATCTTACTGAAAAGCTGTAACCTTCTCCTCTCGTCTATCATGCAGTAGAATCTACTGCTTAATTCTACTGTTTATTATCTCTCTTTTCATACTAGAACGTCTTTCCATACTAGCTCCATAAGCACAGGAGATTCCGTGTTATGTTCCCGGACATATTTCAAACACCTAGAAAAGTACCCATTAACACTTATCTGTTAATAAATAAATGCAGTAACAAACCTAAACAGATGCTCAAAAAGGGCGTTATTTTGCTCACTGGCATATCCCAACCGCCTAGCACAGGACTTACAAACGTTAGGCGTTTAATATTTGATAGACTGACCGAATGACTAAATGACAACTGGAGCGACTATCATCTCTCGGGGAGCGGAGTGACACGCGACACAACGACACCCCTCTCCTCAATCCTAACCCCACCTCGCCCGTCACCTGTGAGGAGACACCCAGATGCTGGAAGCTGTAGTCAAGCAGCAACTCCTGAAGCTCCAGGTTCACCGGCACGTTGCGGTCGAAGGGCGATCGCAGCATCCAGCGCAGCGGCTCCAAGCTGCCCAGCGCGTTCCCCACCTGCGGGCCCGCCCCGCCCCGAGCCCCACCCCGCCCGCGGGCGCACACGGCGCGAAACTGCAGCCGGGGCTCGGGGCCCGGGTCCGGCCCGGGGCACGCCCAGCCTGCGCGGGCCTGGAACGACCCATTGTCCAGCACCAGTGGCACCGGCAGTGACCCGTGTGCCACCGGGCCGGCCTCCAGCACCGGATCTGGCGCGGCACGGGCATCGCGGAACGGAAAGACGTTCGCGGCCAGCCCTGCTGCCGTGGCCGCCGCCATCTTGGAGCGCTGCTGGCTCCGCCCCTCGCCGCGGGGTCCGCCAAGGCGCGAGACTCCGCCCCCGACGCAGCGTGCGCCCGTGCGGAGCGAGACTCCGCCTTCGCAAAGAACCGCGGCCGCCTCCAAGCCTCCGGTGCTCTGCCCTTTAATCCCAACCTGCTGCTGCTGCTGCTGCTGCTAAGTCGCTTCAGTCGTGTCCGACTCTGTGCGACCCTATAGACGGCAGCCCACCAGGCTCCCCCGTCCCTGGGATTCTGTAGGCAAGAACACTGGAATGGGCTGCCATTTCCTTCTCCAGTGCATGAAAATGGAAAGTGAAGTTGCTCAGTCATGTCCGACTCCTAGCGACCCCAGGGACTGCATCCTACCAGGCTCCTCCGTCCATGGGATTTTCCAGGCAAGAGTACTGGAGTGGGTTGCCATGGCCTTCTAGTTCTCACCAAACTCGTCCTCGGTAGCCCAGGCCGCCTTCGGGGACCGCTAGGCCACGCCCACCCTGGTTGTGGTTTAACCTTGCTCCCAGCTTTCGACCTGTTACTACCCTTCGCGCCTGCCGGGACTCGGGCCAGCAAACCCAGCCCCCAATGCGTAAAGCCATCGGTCCCCGCCCGTTCCTTGCCTCCGGAACTGAGCTGAGCTCCACGAGGCCCCATCTTTCCGCCTAGCCACGCCCCATCTGCCTTCTGTCACCTTCCTTCTCGGTTGACTCCGCCCTAGGTCCACGTGATAACTTTGCCTTTAGTCAGGGAAACAAACTCGGGGTTAGCTGACTGCTTGATTTCGTGACCAAGGAGTTCGCTACTCAGGCGTGTTCACTTTGTGAAAATTCATCAGGTCGTTCACTTATGATTTGTGCACTTCTCTGCAGGTATGTTAGAAGGAAACATAGTGGCTCAGACGGTAAAGAATCTGCCTGCAATGCAGGAGACCAAGGTTTGATCCCTGGGTCGGGAAGATCCCCTGGGGAAGGAACTGGCAATCCACTCCAGTATTCTTGCCTGGAGAATCCCACAGACAGAGCAGCCTGGCGGGCCACAGTCCATGAGAGCCATACACAAATGAGCGACTCTTTCTCTCTCTCTCCTTTTCTTTGCACATATGCCTTCTCCGTATTTTATAATACAATATAAAGTTTCCCAGGTGGCGCTAGTGGTAAAGAACCCACCTGCCAGTGCAGGAGGCCTAAGAGGGTTTGGATCCCTGGCTTGGAAAGATCTCGGTGAAGGAGGACATGGCAACCCACTCCAGTATTTTTGCCTGAAAAATCCCATGGACAGAGGAGCCTGGCGGGCTACAGTCCATTAGGTTGCAAAGAGTCTGACACCACTGAAGTGATTTAGCATGTAAAGTTTTAAAATAGATTTATTAACTCCCACAAGTCTATGGGACTTTTACCTTCTCACAAACCTCAAACACTGCAAAAAAGACTGCTAAATGTTAATATGTCTATATTCTCTTTTTCTCTTTTGTGGTATAATTCCCCTACATGGTCCTCTAGCTGCTTGTGATCTTGTGACTCAGTTTTGGCCTTTTGGCCAATGAGGGGAAGGGCAGAGAGAAATGGAGGTGATGTCATCTGCCCCCTCCTCAGTTTTAGCTGTAAAAGGACTAGGCTTACTCTCCCCTGCCCCATTTCTCCCTTTCCACCAGGCAAGATAACAAGAACTAGAGCACCTGCTTTGACTGTACCTTCCCAGCTCTGGAGCACTTAATTTTGAGAGATAAAAGTAAGTTAATTATAAAAGGTTCAGTTCGGTTGCTCAGTTGTGTCCGACTCTTTGCGGCCCCATGGGCTGCAGCACGCCAGGCTTCCCTGTCCATCACCAACTCCTGGAGCTTACTCAAACATGTCCGTTGTGTCGGTGGTGTTATCCAACCATCTCATCCTCTGTCGCCCCCTTCTCCTCCACCTTCAATCTTTCCCAGCATCAGGGTCTTTTCCAATGAGTCGATTCTTCGAATCAGGTGGCCAAAGTAATGGAGTTTCAGCTTCAGCATCAGTCCTTCCAATGAACGCTCAGGACTGATCTGCTTTAGAATTGACTGGTTGGATCTCCTTGTGGTCCAAAAGGTGGTTCTGTAATGAACATCCTTATGGAAAGATGAGACCCCCAAATGTTCTCAGGAATGTCCAGGAACACTTCTGGGCCAAACAGGGAGCCAGTCTAGCAGCAAAACCAGATGAAAGGTGTTGTGTTCCAACATAAGTCATGATCTCACATCTGAAGGAACCCATCATTAAACAGAGAAAGCAGGGCAGAGCAGGACATAGAAGATACAAGTGAATGTAAATTCAAGGACTACACCTGTGTATACTAATGTGGGAAAATCTCCAAGATACATTTTTAAGAGAACTAAGAGTGCAATTTATAGGAACTCCCTTTAAGAAAGGTGGGAGGGGTGGAGGGTAGAAAATATATAGTGTTTTGCTTGTATTTTCATGTGTGAATAGATAGACAAGAAACTAAGAGTTTGCCTGTACAGAAAAAGGACAAGGTGAGTGGGTCAGGTGTGGGAGATTTTTTTCACTGGATACTTTTTCACATAGTTTGATTTTTTTAATCTTGTGAAAGTATTAGCATTCCAGCAAAAAAAAAAAAAAAAGAGCACTATGTATAAAGGAGGTAGATTGGATTATTGCTCCCATTTCTTCACTCCTCTGTAATGCTATGGGCTTCTCTCACTGTAGTCACTAATATTGAACTTGGCCCTGGGATTCACTTTTAGCCTGTGGACTATTAGCCAAATGTGATCTGAGCAGAGGCTTTACCTGTGCCTGTGTGGCTTAGACTGCCCTCTCACCATGAGTCATGAGAAGAACATGCTCTGAGGCTAAAGAGGATGAGAGAGACACATGGAGCAGATCCAACACAAACTGCAGCCTGGAACTAATTCAGCCAGCCTCCCTCCTCAAGTTGAGCTGTGCCCCTCTCCACTTCCTGACTGGTGTCCATGAGCCAGGTTGACTCCCTTCTTCCCTCCAAAGCCTAAAACACATCCCTGATTAGCATCCTTCTATGTTTGAGAGGCAGGGGACCATCAAAAGCCCACTTTTGAAATAGGGAGGACCTGAAAGAAAAGCACTAGAGAAAAGCAATCGTTATCCACTGGGAAGGGAGATGAGAGAGTACGGAGTGGCAGGGAGGCAAGAACCATTGAAAATGCTGAAGGTGGAGAACCTTGTGAGCACCGGCAGCTTTGCCCTCTCCGCGCTAGGGGGCGCGGCAGAGCGGGCTCGGGACACGGTGGCGGCTTCCTCGCGAGGATAAGGATCTTGGTGGTTCTCAAGCCACCCAGCTGGATGGCGGTCCGAAGTGCCCGGAGCCAGGATTCGTCGTAAGAACAGACAGGAACTGATGCGGGGAGGGGATGGAAGGGACGGATGGTGGATTCCCTCTCTCCTCAGTTCGACTCCCGAATGAACCTTGCCGGCCCTTTCTGCCTCTTTCGAATTCGGATTGCGAGCTCACAGCGGACCCCTGCAAATAACTCAGCTCTCTTCACCTTCTACACGTGCACTTTGCTGTTGTGGGTTGGGGGAGGCAGAGATGGGTCTCATCTTTCATTTCTCCCGTAGGCCTGAATGCAGGCCTGGGGATGAGTGTATTGCCCACGGCGGGGCACGGTTTCCCTTGGGGCGCCTAGGAGCTTGGCTCTCCCGCCTCGGTCCTTCAGGGCCCAGGCGGGTGGAGGGGAGGAGGAGGCGGGGGACGATTTAGGAGGGGTGACCCGGGCTTCGGGGAGCTGAGCACAAAGCCCGGAGCTATGATGCAGTCCAGCGGATCCCGGCGGGTCCGCGGAGGTGGCACCGGCTGTCCAGGGCGTGCTTAGTGTCTCATTTGTCCTTTCAAAGACGGGAAGGACGGAGCCGGTGCAGCGTGACGCTCCCACCTTCCCTTCCACTGCAGAACTCCGGGCTTTTTCTGAAGGCTTTGGACCGAGCTCCGATTCAGAGAGCACCTAAGGGTGCGTGGACCCGCCGAGGAGCAGCGAAGGCGGGGCAAGCTTCCCCGGCCTGGGAGACGTCAGAAGGTGTAGGAGGACGGGAAACAGAATCTTCTGGCCAGCTCCGGATTCCAGCTCGCGACAAGAGTGACAACGGGGCATCAGGCAAATGATAGCAGGCATCTCAAATGGCCAGTTTAAATCCTCCGAGCCTCGGGCGGCCAAGGGAACCTAATTTTATCCCCCTTGCGCTCCCACTCCCTTTGGGTGGCTGCGGAACCAGGGCAGCGCGCAGTTACCTCCGTCGGAGGCACGCGCTCATGGATGGTCTGCACACCGAGGCAAGCACACACATTCATCAAGGCTCTTCACGCCCCCCGGGATATCGCGTAGGCTGCTCTCTCTCGCTCAGCGACACACACTCACCCACGCCTGTCACAGGGGGCAGGGAGAAATGGCCACCGTGCATTTGGCAGTATCCCCCTTCTTTCCCCGTGCGCCCTTTGCTCCTGGAGAAATCGTTCTAAACGAGGCCTCTGCCTTGATGGGAGAGACCAAAAACCTCCAGCATGGATTCTCTCTCAGTGAGAACGGCCCAGCCGTCCTGAGCACGCAGATCTCATCTGTAGAGTCTAACACGACCCGTTCCCATCTTTCCCAAGACTGACGCCATGGACGCGAGGGCTGTGCCTGGCGTAGGATCTGCACACAAAAAAGAACGGGATCCTCTGGGTATTTCAAGTAAACACACTCTCAGATAGGCTGCTCAAAAAAGGGGGAGGCTGGAACGTAAAGTGCTGTGCTTGGTGAATCTAAACAGTCGGATCTCTTCACTGTGGCTATGTAAACTCCACACAGAGGGGACTGAAGAGGGATTCTCCAGGGTGAGAGATGCGTGGGAGGCCAGGTTGGTTCCCACCCTGGGAAATAGGCAAGAGCCCTGCTGATTTCCTTTACAGCCTGTAAGTCATACTGTGGATTTCAGAGTCCTTGTCTATTGCCCCTCTCTCCTCTTCTAGACTGTAAGCTCCAGGAGGGCAGAGCTGGGTTTGATTCTCCAGGAAGCCAGCACAGTCCTCATCTTTGGTGAGCTGTCTACACATATTTGTTGAAAACCCTGTAGGGCTTTTGTTGTTTAACTGCTAGGTGGTGTCTGACTCTTTGGGACCCCATGGACTGTAGCCCGCCAGGCTCCTCTGTCCATGGGATTTCCCCGGCAAGAACACTGGAGTGGGTTGCTATTTCCTTCTCCAGGGGATCTTCCCCACCCAGGGATCCAGCCTGCCTCTCCTACATTGGCAGGTGAATCCTCTACCAATGAGCCACCAGGGAAGGGATTTTGTACACAGAAAAAAAACTTTTTAAAAAAGATTGGAAGTTGAGAGCTATCCACCAAATTCTCAGATGGATCCAACTCCCGGGAAGAGATTTGGGTTAAAAAAAAAAAAAAAAAATCTAGTCCTGGCGGCTGGGGGCCAAGGTCACAGGGAAACCGTGGGCGCACCGCCTGCTCCTCGGTCTGAGCCCCCTAAGCACCTGCAGCGCCGCCCCCTCCTCTCCCGGGACTCTCGCTACAGCTGCCTCTTTGCCCCCGGTTGCTTCACTCGGGAGGGCTAGAGCCCGGATTCCCGCGCGTTCAAAAATGCGGAACTGAGCCAGGGCCGCGAGCGCCTTTGTTTCTTCTTTATTTGCGGATATAATTATGCACCGCGCTCTAAGTTAGAGATAGATTTTTTTTCTGATATACATTTCACCTTATTCACCACGAGCACACCACACGCACAGTAGAACAGTTCCACAACCTGATAAATTGCGCAGGATGAGTTTGGATTCCTGAAAACCGCAGGCAAGCCAGCCCCGCCGCGGCTCCTCGCCTCTCCGCTTGGCTGAAGGAAATCCGCCCACCCGAAACGGATTTCCCGGCCAGCCTTTCCCGCTGCGGGGTTGAAATGTCTCCGGAATGGGAAGCGCTCTTGCTGGAAATGGCCGGACGCTGCAGATTCCGAGCACTGATGGCTGTGAAATGTCCCCCCCAAGGTCAAGTTTCCGCGCCAGGGAGCTGCGCCCCCCTCTCCCTCCCTTCCCACCCCTCCCCTCGGTGACAGGGACCAAAGTGTCGGGGCCCCTACTGGAAGGACAGAAAACCTTGCCCACAGATGCGCCCCCCGCCTCCCCCGAAACCAGGGTGTTTTGTGGAAAAGAAAGGACAACAGAAACGCAGACGCGACGGACGGTGGATCCCTAGCCCCTCCCACCCCCAACCCGCAGAGTCAGCAACTAGGAACCAGAGATGTTGACGGCTTGGCTCCCCAAGCGCGGCGGCAGCGGGGCGCACGGGGTTGGTCGGGGTGGGGTGGGTGGGGAGCGAGGAGAGCGCGGGAGCGCGGCCGCGGCTCGCTCCCGCGCGCCCTAGTCCTCCGCGTTGGTTCGGTAGGCCTCAATGAGGCCCTCCAGAGAGTGCACGAAGCCGGACACGCTGCAGATGCCGCCGATGACGAAGATGGCGACGTCGAAGAAGACCTGGTGCCACAGCAGCTTGCGCCAGAGCAGGCGCAGGTGGAAGAGGCTGGGCAGCAGGAAGCAGAGGCCGGCGCCCGTGAGGCTGCCGGTGAGGCCCATGAGCAGCGCGAAGTGCGGCACGTAGATGGCCATGAGCAGCGTGAAGACCACCAGCGCGCAGCGCAGCGTCAGCCCCCACGACTTGAGGCGCCCGTCGCCGCCGTAGCAGGCGGGGAAGAAGGCGCGGCTGCCTTCCTGGAAAAGCGACTTCTCCAGCACCTCCACAGCAGCGAAGAAGGGCAAGGGGTAGGACAGCAGCGCCTTGGCCACCAGGAAGATGTTGACCACGGCGCGGATGGACCCGGGCAGGTTATCCGTGATGACCTCCTTGGTCTCATCGGCCCAGGTGAGGTAAGCGACGAGCGCGAAGAGGCCTTTGAGCGCGCAGGCGGCGATGTGCGTCCAGTTCATCATGCAGTGGAACTCGCTCGGCTGCTGCATGTTGCCCTCCAGCGAAGGCAGGAAAATCTGCGACGTGTAGCTGAACACGATGATGCCGATGGAGATGGGAAACTTCTTGACGTCGATGTAAAACTTAACTTTCTCCCAGGCCCAGTCGCGCGCCCGCGACAGGCAGTAGGCAATGACCAGAATGTTGATGACGAAGTGGGCCAGTGTGCACAGCAGGCTGAACCTGGACACGGCCTTGAGGTTCTTAAGGAAGGCGCAGGGCAGCAGCACCGCCGTGGCGATGATAGACCAGGACTTCTGCGACACGGGCAGCCCCGGGAAGCTGTTGTACATGAGGTTGCCGCTCACCACCACGTACAGGATGCAAGTCATCACCAGCTCGATTATCTGCGCCACGTTCACCACACGGCCGCCCAGCGTGGGGAAGCGCGGAGCGCAGCAGGCGTTGGCAATGGCCACGTACGAGTCCCGCACGCGCACCACCTCGCCGTCCTCGTTCTCCTCGTACAGGCAGGCGATGAGGATCTTGCCGGTGTAGCAGCACACCACGGCGGCGAAGATGATAAGGAACAATCCCAGGTAGCCGCCGTGCAGGATGGCGTAGGGCAGGCCCAGCACGAACATACCCTGCGGAGCGAAGTAACCAAACCCGGGCGCTCAGAGGAGGCAGGTCTCGGCGGAGGAGGGTCTAGGGGAGTGTATTAAGGGTGTCGCCGGAAAGGGGCGCTAAGGAAGGGAGAACTGGGCCTAAGCCTCTGAGAGAAGAGGTTAAGGGTAGGCTGCAATGAGGGTACAGAGCGGCCTGAAGGGGGAACGTGGACGTTGAGTCAGAGATGGTGAGGGACGGAACCGAGAAGAGGTATGCTTAGTGGCTGGGAACTGGAGAGCGGGCTGAGTTGAGGGGGCGGGGGGAGATGTGTATAAGAGACAGGTCATATACTCTCTCTCACANTGTCTCTTATACACATCTGGGAGGGAGGGAGAGGAGCTGAGCCTGAGGCCAGCCTCAGGGGGGCGGGAAGGGAGGGAAAGAGAGGTTGCCTGCGAAGGGTTTCGGGTAGGGTGAGGCCAGGGGGCGCGGGGGCAGGGAGGCAGGGTAGGGCAGTCTTAGGGCCAGGCCGGAAATGGGGCGCAGAGACGGATCCCTAAGGAAGGGGACTGAGGGGTGGAGGCAGGCAGGATGAGGGGCCTGCGGGGATAGCGCGAGCGCTGGGTCGAAGGCGGAATCAAGCTGGAGTCGAGAACCAGAAGCTGCGGGATGGGGCGGGCAGAGCGGTGGAAGGAAGGTTTAGAATCCACATGGGGAAGCAAAGCTAACGAAATCCAGGGCCCCCGAGGCTTGCAGGCCTCCAGCTTCCCACCCTGGCCTCCCACCAGGCCAACCGAACGAGCCCTTTAAAGATGCCCCAGGTGGAGGCGCGAGCAGCGGCCGAAGCTGGTGCGGTCCCCGGTCCCTGATTGCGCTTGGCCGTCCTACCCGACCCTGGAGGGGGAGACATCTTGGGTTGGGTCACTTATTGAGCGGGGCCCCTAAGAGTCCCGCGGAGCCCGGGTCCCTGAGCAACCCCATCTGGGCCTCCTATTCCTGGGAAACCCACGTTCTGCGCCCCAGCGACCATGCGCTCTGGGGACGCCGAGGATGGGGCTTGGGTTGCAAAGCCGTAGGGCCCCGGGACGCCCGGGGCCGAGGCCTCCTGTGCCCGGCGAGCTGTGGCCGGCCCGCCTCTGTCGGCGCCCGGGGTCGTTGTGCAGATTGCAAACCCGCTCCGGGTGGAGACCGGCGCCGCCTGGTGGGGACTGAGGATTGACCGTAGGGGTGACGGGGTGACGACCAGAGGCGGTTCAGAGCATCTGGAGGCGGCTCCGCCAGGGTCACACGCGGAGGAGCTGGTCGCCTTTTTGTGGTCGCCAGGAAACAGGGATTTCGGCCGAGAGGGGTGAGTCTGCGGGCAGGTAGCGCTGGGGCACCAAAGACCATGTTGTGCTTGTGTGGTCACACGTATGTGTTTGTGTGTGTGTGCATGTTTGTGAATACCTGTTTGTCCCCGACAGGACTGCACCTGAGACAGCGGGTGGATCCTGTATGCACGAATCTGTGGGTGTGTGTGTTATGTTTAAATAGGTTTGTGTATGTGCCCTTGGTATGTAGAGGTATGTGTTTCGGTGTGCGGGAGGTGTAGGGGTGTATGAAGGTGCATTTGAGGATAATCTTGTGGCCTATGTGTAGATGGATGTCGTGTGAACCTGTGACCTGCGTTTCTTCGTTGGGGAGGGGGGCTGTGGGTATGTGTGTCTATATATGTACATACACGCTGTCTGTGCGCGTGTGTCGTGTGTATCGGGGGAGGAGACTCCCCGCTCAGTGATTCCCCCCTCTTCCTTTCTACTGAAAATGCAGCTGTGAATCCATTCCGGAGTCCCAGGCGACACTGTTCCTTCCTATCCTGATTTTCTTTCTCCCTCACCCCTCCCCACTCCCCCTCCTCCTGTTTCCCTCGCTTTTGCAGGGTCTCCGGGCAAGCGTCTCTGACGGAACCTCAGCTTAGCCATCCCGCGGCCGAGGACCCGGGAGAGGGGACGGACCAGGGGGAGGACACATCCCCTGGGGGCGTAGATCCCCGCGCAGGGCTGAGAGGGATGGGGAAAGAGATTCCGGGTACTGGAGGGGGTCTTGAGGCTGAGATCTCCGAGGGACTCTGCTTCCGGCAGAGCCTGGTGCGCAGAACTGGGGGTGGGGGAGTCGGGGGAGGGAACAGGCAGAGCTGGGAATCCCCCGCTCACCTGGATAGCGTTGGTCACGTTCCAGCCTGCCTCCCACGCCGTGATCTTAGGCTTGTCGTGGCCTCCGAACTCGCCACCAGCTCCTAGGGCCTGGTCCTTGGAGCCCGAGGGCGGCAGGGGCGCGCCACCGCCGCGCTGGTAATGGATGTCTCCCTCGACGGGTGGTTCGGCGCCCTCGTCCCGGCAGGGCTCGCCTTCGCTTTTCAGGATGTCCATCTGCAAGCCCTGACGGTGCTCAAAGTCGAGGTCGTCGCAATGCGCGAAGCCCACCGCCTCCTCGTCGGTAGCCGCCTGAAAACCCATCCTGGCGAACATGCCGCTCACCTTGGCCTGAGACTTGTTGGACACGGATGTGGCCACATTGGACAGCTTGCTGCGGAGCAGGGTGGCCATGGCGGCGGCGGGGCCCGAGGAGAGGACAGCAGGGACCAGGGACCCGGGGGACGCGCGGCCAGGCGGCGAGGGCCAGGGGGGTGCGAGGGCGCTATCTTCGCTCGCTCTCCCCGCGGCGCCCCGGGGCGCTCTGGCTCATGACCTCCTCCGCCGGCGTCTGCGGCTTGCTCAAGGCCGACCCGGGAGGCGGGCAGCGGGGCTGGCGGAGCGGCGGCGGCGAGTGCACTGCGGAGCTGCCGCGGGGCGCGAGGCTGGGCTGCGGAGGGCGGCGGCGGCGACGGCGGCGTCAGAGCGGCTACGCGAAGCTGGCGCGGCGCCCCCACCCGCGCGCAGCCCAAAGCGCTCCCGCCCCTCGGAATCAGGCGGAGATGCGGGTAGGGGGGCTGGGGAGGGAGAAACTCTGGGAGGCAGGAGGAGTGAGGAGGGGGCAAGGAGAAGAGAAAAGGGGCACCAAGGGACTCCGGAGGACCGAGATGAGGATCGGAGAAGGGCGCCCACGGACGGGAGAGGGAGGGAGCGCGCGAAGGAAGGGTGCGGGGGGCGGGGTGGGGGCCCGAGTGCTGCATTTCTGAGGGAGGTGCTAAACTCCGATCCTGGCCCTTCCCATCTCGCAGCCGCAGGGAGGGAGGGGGCCCAAGCGGGCAGATGCTCTCGGTCCTCTGTCCCTGGCACCCCCCTCCAGAGTCCGGGAGCCTTTCAGCCCCAGATCCTCTCGCCAAGGACTGGTCCAGATGCCCGGGAAGGCAGCAGGACATTTACCTGTCTCCGGCAGCGCGGGCCGCCAGGGCATTGCTCTGTCTCCCCGGCACCCATCACTGGCACTTGGACCTGGTTGCAAGCCCCCACCGCCTTGAAGGCAGAAGGGTGCGGCAGAAGTGGGGGCCCCACTCTCAGGAAGGTTCAGCTCCGGCCTCGGTCCCTGGGGCTGTCTCCTTCCGTCCAGGGATGCTGAGATGGAAGTGATTCGGCGGGTTGTTCGCCACCAGCCATTCTCCAAACGTGCAGAATGAAGGCGAAAGGTTGGCTGTTTGCTACTCTTCGTTTGGGAGTCTGGAAGGAGGAAGAATGGAAGGCACCTGTCGACAGCCTCGAGGCGGGTCTGCGAGTGCTGGCGCCGCGGAAGGGCGCAGCCAATGCCTGGCACAGAGGAAAAGACTGAGTAGAGTGCCCAGGGCGCATAGGCGCGCGGTGCGCTCCGACCCTGCTGGCCCCGCGGCCGCCGCGGGTGGTGCAAACCTAGACTGTTGCTGTTGAGTGGGTGGCATGTGTGTGCGCTCGAGAGCAGGAGAGAGACCCAGAGACAAAGACCGACACGGTATCAGCTATTGCTCCGGGCCGGATCTGAGTGGACTCCGAGGGTGAGATTTGGTAACCGTGTTTATTCTGTGAATGTGTAGTTTTGCGCCGTTTTGCGCCTCATCTAAGCCCCTGTGTGCACAGAGCTTGTCTGCTGGATTGTATGTGTAGATGCATTCCCGAATGAGTTGCTTGCGTTTTTGCCTGTAGGAATCCTTTTGTAGTCGTGTCTCCATGCGGGTCCGCGGCTCCATGTATGTGTTCCCAGCTGGGCTCCAGTCCTCGGACTCAAGCGGTAAACAGAAGCGTCAGCGACCTGGCCCTGCCAGCCGAGGTGGAAGAGAGCTAGTGGCTGTGACTGGGGGTAGGATGGGGAGAATCCGAAGGCAACGAAAAGAAAGGGGCTCCTAGTGAACCCCTTCCCAAAACCCAGGCTCTCTGAGAAACCCCGTCTCCGTCTCTCCTGCTGTATTTCTAGATTAGCTCACGTCAGCGCACAAGTAGGGCGGCCTGAGGGCTTTGACCAGTTGGGGCTGCCAGGGCAAGACAGGCTTCCCTCTACTCGCCTCCCTCTCCTCGACCCCACCCTCAGCGCCTCACAGCCTCTGAGACACTCCTTTCCAGATAGGGAACCTCCACCGCATTGGGCAGAGATGCTGAAATCCCTCCCAGGGACCCTCTTAAATACCCCCCTTCCCCAAGATCACACCTGGCAGAAACCAAGACAGAAATTGTCTGTCTGTCCTAACCTGAAGCATCCTCCCAGCCACTGTGTCAAGAAAACCTTTCCACAAAGCCCTCTCCCAAACCCAGATCTTCCAAACAATGATGGGACTCAGAATAAAGACAGGACAGAGGTCCTTCCCCCTAAACAGAAATTCACTCCTCCAAGGAGGCTTTGAAGAAAAAAAAAAAAAAATCTGATCTCCCATCCCAGGAATTCACCCTATACAGAGATCCTCCCCACTTCCAACCCCAGATACTGGAGAGAGAGAATCTTTTACCTACAAATTCTTAGAGACAAAAATCTATGTCACCTAATCCTCATCACTCTCTTTTCTGTTCTTGGTGAAATTCTTTAGTTGCACAGATGATCCGGGCAGGGACTTGAGTCCCCTAGTGCCCTCTTCCACCCCATACATGCTCAGACCTGAAGATGATCATTAATGCCTTCTTTGACAAGTAAATCAATAATATCTATGCATCAGTTCAGTTCTGTTCAGTTGCTCAGTCATGTCCAACTCCTTGCAACCCCATGGACTGAAGTACGCCAGGCTTCCCTGTCTATCACTGACTCCCAGAGCTTGCTCAAACTCATGTCCATTGAGTTGGTGATGCCATCCAACCGTCTCATCCTCTGTTGCATGTCCCATGCATTAGTTGGGCATTGCCAGTTCGTGTGTGGATTTTATGAGGGTCCAGAATGCTTATTCTCTCTTTTTATCTGGTGATGTTCACTGTTGCAGGACCAAGGTGAAGTTCTCTTAGTAGTGAGAAGTGGGACTCATTCATTCACTCATTTATTCTATCATTCAGCTACCCTTCTTGAAGCCCTACTGTGTGTGTGTGTGTGTTTCTCTTCCAGCTGAAGACATATAGGCATGGCCCTGCAACTACTCCTAACCCTAGTTCTTGGGTCTGGGTGGGGAGAACCTCAGTGAGAACTCAGGCCAATCACCCTCTCTGCAGTGTTTTAAACCATCCCTGAAAAATCAGAAACAAGGCCTCACTTTCTTTCTCATTGTACAGAAAAACCAACCCAGGCTCAACAGGAAGGTGTCCCTATCAAGGTCACACAGAGTCTAGGGTAGAGCTGGGCTGGGATATAGCTCTGAGGCTCCTCCACTGTGCTTCCCCTCCATGATCTCATCTTGTCCTTCCATGCCCTCTCCCTGTTTAGCGTTTGGCCACCCCACTGTCCAGAGAGACACAATTCAAAATTAAACTCCAGTCCTTCCGGCTGCAATCAAATGCCAGCCGTTGGGGGAGGAATGCCTCTGTTTCCCTCTGCTCCTGCTGTTGGCAGTAAATGCAGGCTGAAGGCTGGTGTGGCAAGCTCCTGAACAGCCCATCCCTTATGGCAAAATCCTGCTCCATCATGTGCTAGCCATGTGACATCGGATGACTCACTTAACATCTCCTAGCTTCCATTTTCTCATCACTAAAATGTGAAAATAGCAACAGACTCCTAGAGTTCTTGAGGGGGATTCAACAAGATTGTGTATGTAAAATTATTAGCATGTGCTAAAGGCACAATACATGGTAGTGATTATTTTTGTTATTGTTATTACTATAACCCAGTGGCCATTTTTCATTGTTTGGGAGGAAAGTGAGTGTACAACAAGAAAAAGCCTTGTGGCTGGGGCTGAGTCGAAGGGAGCTGAATGCACTCCTTTTGGCTTGGCCTTGCCTCCCTGTCCTCACCCCTTCCAGTCCTGGGCTGACCTTTAGGGAAAGGGATGAAGGACAGGAGAAGGGCAAAGGGCAAGGGGCCTGGAAGACAGCCTCAGGACGACCTACGTAGCTGGTCCCGAGCCAGTCTGTGCTCTAGTGAAGCTGTCGGCCTCCAGATTCTTCCACTAGCTCCTCTAAGGGCACCCTCAAGAGAGGAATTTGCCGCCGCTTGGCCCCATGAGTTGAAACACAGCACGCACATACACACATCTGCTCGCACACAGAGCGTGACAAGCCAGTTGACAGATGCACTAAGAAATGAGGACCAACACACAGACTCAAGTACATCAGTAGAGTCACACAGATTGACGGAGCAACACGCACGGGTCAGACACAGGCCAGCACATCCACACGCTGACAGACACCCGGACACAGGAACACACACACACACAGAGATTCACAGCGACCAATGAGTCGTCAGGCACCCACAGAAGCAAGAATACCCGCATGTGATCACTGAAGGGGAAAAGAGGAGCGAACAAAGAGAGGAACGGGGCAGAGGAGACATAAAAAGGAAAATGCTAGAAGAGGCAGCAGGGAGACAGAGCAGGACATGCCAGGCAATGGCAGCAGCCAGTGGGGCACAAAAGAGACAGATATGCCACAGGCTTCCTCTTGGCCAATGTCAGAACCTAGTTCTGTGACTAAGACAGTGGGGGTTGGTGAGGGAGCAAGAACAGTCCCTGTTGTCTGTACTGGGAGTGGGGGTGGGGGCTCCCCTCCCAGGGCTGCATAAGGTCCCACCCTCTCGGGGGACCTAGGCTGCCCGAGAGGGAGCAGGGAGGGACTCCCAGGACCCCTGCCAAGTTCTATGAACTGTATTCTGAATCAGTCCCACCACCTGGAGCCCGGGGCGGGAGTCCCTCCCCCATCATGAGATTTTTTTTTTCTATTTTTGATGCTTTTGGTACCTAAAGGGTTAAACACCTGGCTAGCACAGATGGAGGACACTTTGGTGGGGAATAAATGGGGTTAAATAGAACCGGGCTTATCTCCCAGAGCAGGCAGCACCATGGGGGTGGGGCATGGAGCCCTTGAATTAATGGCCTGGAAAGCCAACATCATGAGCATCATTTCGGGGCTGAATGATTACAGACAGACCCCCTCCTCTTCCTTTTTCAGAACACAGACAGTCATGAGCCTTTTCCTGCCAAAGGGGCAGCCACTGACTCTATAAATCACCCTCTGCCCTTCCCTCCGTCAAGCTGGGGCATTGGCTTGAGAGAGTCATGCCAGTCTTGCCTCAAACCAGAATCCAATTTCCTGATGCTGTGTCCATGGGCACCAGGGCTGAGAGGGGGCCTCAAGTCTGGGGGTCCAAGTGGGCAATCCATACCCAGAACAAAGACCCCAATTCTTCTCCCTTCAGTGAGACAAATTGGGGGCATTGTGGATGGTGAAGATGCTGTCTCTGCTGGCTCAGGGTAAAACATATTAAAATATATTAAATGATTTTTTAAATGTTGGCATTTTTCCTTGTGGAAATAGAAAGCATCTCATCTCTGGAGGCATGCAGGCAGAGACTGGATGTCCTCTTAGAGAGCAAGTGGAGTCCAGCCTCAGGGCAAGAGAGGCTGGATTCCATGACCTCTGGGCTTCCAGGTTTGTGCCTTTGTGTGGATGGCTCTGAGAAGAGACCAGGGAGCAGGGGACATTGGGGACCCAGGCTGGCCTGGCCTTTGAAACCAGAATAAGCTGCCTGTAACTGAAGAAGGATCCCTGGATCGGCCTTGGTGGGTTAGACCAAGAGTTCCTGCCATTATGAGAACAGTTTTGAATTACACTGGTAAGCAGGAAGAACGGTGACCTCATTCCCCACTGGGTCCCCAGTGCACAGCAGATGCTCAGTAAACGTATGGACTGGATTCTGTCCACATCCCAAAACCATTCCTCCCACCCTGAACTTTTAGGATAATTGGTTAAGGAAACACATACAGCTCTGAAGTCTGAAGTCTGTAGCTCTGCTAAATAGATTCCTCCTTTAGACTTACATCATCTTCTACATAGCTGAAGGTCAGTCATATGTAGACATATATGAGAATGATTTTTGTACAGAGAAGGTTTGGGGTACACACCCATATTCAAGGACTCTTTCTTTTGCAAGACCTCTCAGCAACCTTGGGCATACTTGAGTCACCAGTTATAACTAGGAGAGACCTCTGAGGTGGAGGCTGTGACTCCAGTGAGCCTTGCTGCTAGGTCCCTGGACTCCAGGAGTGTAAAGGTGCTATGGGTCTGACCTGGACCTTCAGACCTGTTGGTGCAGAGCTAACCTTTAGTGAGTGCTCTTTGCCTGCCAGGCATTGTTGAAAGCACTCTGGGGATTGTCTCCTTAAATGCCCACAATCCTTAGGTTCAGCGACTATCATCTTCAGAGGCTGCAGGTAGGAACTGCAGGATTGGACATGGGGAGATGGTGCTGTTTGGGCACAGGCAGGGATAGGGGGAAGGCTGGAAGGATGGTGGGAGTGGGAGATGTTAGACTTGGGGAGTCAGGGGAATTGGGGGTGAGCCTTGCTTAGAAGGATCCATGCTGGTCAAAACCTTCCCTCACCCAGATAACCCATTTCCCTGAGTGATATGAACCAAACTGTGTCCTCCCATAATTCATTATGTTGAAACCCTAACCCCCAAAGTGACTATTTGGAGATAGATACTCTATGGAAGTAAGTAGGGTTAGATGAGGTCATAAGGGTAGGGCCCTGATAAAATAGGATTGGTGACCTTATAAGAAGTGGTACCAGAACTTAGTTACTCTTTCTGCCATATGAGTACTGTGAGAAGGTGGCCATCTATAGACCAGGGAGGCTTCACCAGAAATCAACCTGCCAGATCTTTTTTTTTTTTTTTTTGGCTGCATCGGATCTTTGTTGCAGCACTCCAGCTTCTCTAGCTGCAGCTTGTGGGCTCCAGAGTGCATGGGCTCAGTAGTTGCAGCACACAGGCTTAGTTGCCATGAGACATGTGGGATCTTAATTCCCCGACCAGGGATCAAACCCATGTCCTCTGCATTGGAAGGCAGATTCTTAACCACTGGACCACCAGGGAAGTCCCAACCCTGCCACATCTTAATCTGAGACTTCCAGCCTACAGATGGTGAGAAAATAAATGGTTGTTGTGTAAGCCACCCAGTCTGTTGTATTTTGTTATGTTGCTCAAGCTAAGACACTGAGTGACCTGCCAGCCCCTGGCTAGCACTAGTTCAGTGGCCTAAGGTTTTTCTAGGTCACAGCCTCCTTGAACATCTGATGAGGCTGAAGATCTTCTCTCTAGAGACACACACAAAATGTGGCATGGAGTTTCAAATCCTCTATAGCCCACTCTTGATGGCTCTATGACCTCCAGCCTAAGGGCTCACTCTAGTTTCTTTCTCTTTGGGTTCTGCTGAGAGCTGGAGTCAGGTGAGATACCAACATTAATAGTTAGCCAATGCTTGTTCCATGCCAGGTTCTAGGATGAATTACTTTGTCTGTGTTCTCTCACTGTTGCCTTATAGCATCTCTATGAGCTTGAGTTGGTTTCATTACAGAGGAGGACGCTGGCATACACAGAAGTTAAGTAACTTGCCCAAGATCTCACAGCTAGGGAGTGATCCAGGATTCAAATCCAGAAATCTAGGATGAATTGCTTTGTCTGTGTTCTCTCACTGTTGCCTTATAGCATCTCTATGAGCTTGAGTTGGTTTCATTACAGAGGAGGACGCTGGCATACACAGAAGTTAAGTAACTTGCCCAAGATCTCACAGCTAGGGAGTGATCCAGGATTCAAATCCAGAACCAGATCTGATCTTATAATGTCTACTCTCTAGGTGAGTCTACCAGGAAGGGCTCAGGCCTTGGACTCGGGAAGGACTGAATCCAGGTCTGGCTCCCATTGGCCAAGCAGACCTCCCTGTCTGCTCTTGGGCCTGCTCCCTGCACTGACAGGTGTATATGTCTACTCTGGCCACACTCATCTTCCTCCCAACCATCCAGGCAACTTCTCTGGGACAGGGAGTCTGGGGAGGCATAGAGCAGGTACTCAGGAGAACTTGCACATTTCACAAAGGTCTGGTGGCCTTTGAGGGCTAGGCCCTGTGTCCTGGGCTTTCCAGCCCCAAGAGCATATGTTTCTTCCTCCACAGGATGGCGTAGCCTAGCACGACTGATAAGGCTCCTGGAATATTGTTTCTTAACCTGGGATGTATGAACTCTCACCCAGAACTGATGGATTTTCTGTTGTGTTATTTTACATCTAAACAATCTACCAGCAGATTCTAGATTCCCCAGGATGACCAAATAATGCTTTAAGTGTCATAGGCCTTATGACAAAAGGACAGAGGAGAACCAAATGCTGCAGCATACAGAACCATATTCCCTGTGCAAGTGGCGATTTAATTTCAGCAAGGCATCATCCATCACGTGAAATTAATCGTGTCATTTTGAAATTTCTGATTTTGTAGCTTTGTTCGTGTCACGTGGGTACACTGTGCTTGCTTTTCCAGTTGCATAATGCCAAAAGGATAAGGATTTATACCCAGCTTTATGTTTGTGCATATTCCAGTAAAATCATAATAAAGATAATTTGTCAACTGTTGGGCAGGGGCTGTGATTTTTTTTTTCCCTTTTAAAAGCGGCTCGTGTATTAGCCAAGTGTGAGAAGCGTGCATTTAATTCATTCTGACCAAGTAGAAAATAAGCTTCACACATTGATGCCCCCCCACCACAACCCTTGTCACCTGGACGGGTCCCCATCCTCGGCTCAGCTCCCCCACTGCTGCCTTCGAGGGGAAATATGACAGCGTAATGAACAGTGGTACGACGTGCTATAAAAAGGCAATTAAGGGAACTATTGGACTGGGACAAGCCAGCGTGACCTGGTTAATAGCTCTGAGAGGAGCTGGGCCGTGGGGAGGGGAAGGGAAGGGGGGAAGGGGCTTGCTGTTTTACTCTGAAGGGCTGAGCTGAGCTGCTGCCCACTGCCTGCCAGGTACCCAGGGAACCCGCAACGAACAGGTCCAGAGACAGCCCAAGGGGGAGTTTGGTTCAGAGCTCAGCTCCAGAGTCCATTCTGCCACTCCTGGCTGAGTGACTGGCCCAGGCAGTTGACTCAGGGTCCCTTAGTTTCAGTTTATTCATCTGTTAAATGGGAATAAAAATGATTGTCCTGGAAGGATGTCCTGGCAGCGGGAGCAAGGAGTGGAACATTCATTGTTTACCTGGTCAGCACTCAGAGCTGCGTTAAGAGTCCAGAGGAAGATGTGCAAGAGGCTTTTGCATTGTGTTCAAGTAGGATCTTCAATACAACACCGTGTGTGTGTGTGTGTATGTGTGTGTGTGCACATGCAGGCGCACGCGTGTGTGTTCTGATTGGCTCACCCAGGCTCTCTACTCTCCACAGGATGTGAGTTCTTGATCGGATCTCCTGGAGTCACCCACACAGTCTCCCATCATGAGGTCACCCCTCATCCCCTTTTGACCTCTCTCATCTTCTCAGCACCAAAGTCCCTGTTCTCCCCACCTGCCCCTTTAGGATGGAGACAGAAACACTTTTCACCCCTCCCAGTACCCGTTTCACCCGACCTCACAGTGTTGGTGGAAGGATTAATAAGCCTGCACATGAAAAGTGGGTAGTGAAGCACCTGGCGCATAGTATGTGCTCGATGAAAGCGAGCTAGTCTCATAAATCAACTATATTTCAATAACAAAAATTTTAAAACTTATCCAAAAAAAGTGAGCTATTCTTGTGGTCACAATGGGCAATTTAACACCTCGTAAAGTGCCTGACACAGAGCGAAAGTCGCTCAGTCGTGTCCGACTGTTTGTGACCCCATGGACTATACAGACCATGAAATTCTCCAGGCCAGAATACCGGAGTGGGTAGCCATTCTCTTCTCCAGGGGATCTTCCCAACCCAGGAACCGAACCCAGGTCTCCTGAATACATGCAGGCGCACGCGTGTGTGTTCTGATTGGCTCACCCAGGCTCTCTACTCTCCACAGGATGTGAGTTCTTGATCGGATCTCCTGGAGTCACCCACACAGTCTCCCATCATGAGGTCACCCCTCATCCCCTTTTGACCTCTCTCATCTTCTCAGCACCAAAGTCCCTGTTCTCCCCACCTGCCCCTTTAGGATGGAGACAGAAACACTTTTCACCCCTCCCAGTACCCGTTTCACCCGACCTCACAGTGTTGGTGGAAGGATTAACAAGCCTGCACATGAAAAGTGGGTAGTGAAGCACCTGGCACATAGTATGTGCTCGATGAAAGCGAGCTAGTCTTATAAATCAACTATATTTCAATAACAAAAATTTTAAAACTTATCCAAAAAAAGTGAGCTATTCTTGTGGTCACAATGGGCAATTTAACACCTCGTAAAGTGCCTGACACAGAGCGAAAGTCGCTCAGTCGTGTCCGACTGTTTGTGACCCCATGGACTATACAGACCATGAAATTCTCCAGGCCAGAATACCGGAGTGGGTAGCCATTCTCTTCTCCAGGGGATCTTCCCAACCCAGGAACCGAACCCAGGTCTCCTGAATGCAGGCGGATTCTTTAACAACTGAGCTATCAGGGAAGCCCCTGACACATAGTAGGTGCTGAATAAATGTTGGTCAACTGAATTAATTAATGAAGCCCTATTTGGTCCCATTATATACAATCTACGATTGGACATTAACCCCTCTCGCAGCCTCAGTTACTCATTAGTCAAAGATGGATGTGATCCTGCCCTCTAGTCAGAGAGATGCCTTGCAGATTGTCAAGTCCTGCCCACTGCGGGAACTGGTTCTATTCACTTCCATACCCACCCCTGCTCCTCTATGCTTGGCACCTGGATTTCTGAGAGCCTGGGGGCTCAGCCCCCCAGCACATGCATTTATCCTAAAATAAGAGACCAGCACACACATCGGTCTGCCTGGTCCCCCTCCCCCTCCCCACAGCTTCAGATGGAAGTGGGGCTGAGAGCCAGCCAGTGACAAAGGAGCAATCAAGAGTCATTATGGAAAAAAAAAAAAAAGTCATTATGGCTTATTTAGGGTGGGCTTAGTGATTGGCTGAGAAGCCCCAGCTCGCTCCTCACTCAAGAGGAAGAAGGTCTGAGCAAGGCAGCTGGAAACCCGCCCCTCAGCCACTTCTTCCCAGCACCCAGCCCCAAGGCGGACTGTGAGAGCCAGGAGGGTCCCTGAAGGAAACCTTGTCCTTTAGGTAGGCGGTGACTTCCCCCACCCCCCAAGCCTATGCACAAGCGTCCCCTGCACTGAAGACTGCACCTGTGGGTGTGATGCTGACCCGGCAGAGTTCTAAAGGCAAGTCTGGCCATCTATCCTCCAACCACATTTACAATGAAGTCCAAACTCCCTCCCTTGCACTCACAGCCAAGAAGACCCTGTGTGTCCTGACCCCAGCCTGCCTTAGCAGCTTCCTGTCCAGCAGTAACACTGGATCTCTGACCACGGAGTGGCCTCTTTCCCACCCCCACTCCCACTTTTCCTCTCATTTCTGTGGTTCAGAACCCACAGTGACAGGCAGGTAGTGCGTGCTAATTCACTTTAGTCGTGTCTGACTGTGCAACCCTATGGACCGTAGCCTGTCAGCCTCCTCTGTGCATGGGATTCTCCAGCAAGAATACTGGAGTGGGTTGCCATTTTCTCCTCCCAGGAATCTTCCTGACCCCGGGATTGAACCCATATCTCTTATGTCTCTTGCACTGATGGGCAAGTTCTTTACCATTAGCCCCACATGGGAAGCCCAGAAGGCAGGCGGGGCCAACTGCAAATCCAGTCTGCACTTTGAAAGTGTGGTCAGGAGATTCATTTCACCTAACAGAACCTCAGCAACCTACCCTCATCGTCAATAACCAGGTCCTCCTCCCAGGGTGGCAGAGAGATTACATTAAAGGAGATAAAGCATCTAAAATGTCTCACATATATTACACCCTTCATGAATATTAGCTTGTATTATTTACTATGCTTTCTTAGGTCACTGCTTAGATATCGCCTCCTCCAGGAAGCCCTCTTCCCCAAGTCTGGGGTTTGCCCCTCTGAAGTATTCTGACCACCCTCTGTGCTTTGCCCTGGTCTGTTGCAGGTACAGAGAGGTGTGGTCTGTGTCTCATTCATCCTTGTATCCTGGGGCTCAGCACAGAGTGTGCCATGGAGGAGGCTCTCCAGGGGCCCCAAGACAAACCACTGTCCTGAACTCTTCCCCAAGTCTGGGGTTTGCCCCTCTGAAGTATTCTGACCACCCTCTGTGCTTTGCCCTGGTCTGTTGCAGGTACAGAGAGGTGTGGTCTGTGTCTCATTCATCCTTATATCCTGGAGCTCAGCACAGAGTGTGCCATGGAGGAGGCTCTCCAGGGGCCCCAAGACAAACCACTGTCCTGACAGGCACTTCCAAGCGAGTATGCCCAGCATCCCTGGCCCCCAAGCCCTGATACAGGAGGAGGTGAGGCTGTGTCTCAGGCTGCCCAATCTATACTTCAGCAGGACCTGTCTCTTCATCCCAGCCCCTGGACCATTGTCCAGACCGTACCCTCTGCTGAAATGCTTTCCACTCTCCTAGTCTTGCAAGCCTGTCTTGTCCAAAGGGTTTTCTAAGCCCACTCTGCTCAAAACAGTACATAGAAAATAGAATTTGCCCTTCTGCACCACACAGGCAGATTGCTTGTTAGGGTGTGTATTTGAGCTGCGTCTTTACTCAAGTGATAGCAACTGATTTTCTACTGTGTATTGTTCCGAATAAAGAAAATTATTCATTAAAAATAATAGCGGCTACCACTTAACTGAGGCCTGCCTTTTTCCATCTAATGTGCAAAGAATTATCTCATAAAATGTAGCATCACATGAAATGTAGTTTCTCATTTATCCTCAGCCTCAGCCACTAGTTAATCTAAAGGGGCATTCCTGGGAGGAAGCTGGGGCCTCAGGTAATCCTGGAAGAAAAGGAAGCAGCGTGGCCTCAGAGGAGCTGGGACCAGGGTCCCCTCTGTTCCTTACTTCTGTTTCCTTAATGTGTCACCCTTTTTTTTTTTCCTTCCATGTTGAGGGAATACAACTGCCAACAGCTCCCAAGCCTCTCATGTCATAGCTGTCACCACCAGAGGTGGACCAGCTGTCTGGCAGCTCAAGTGTCTGCCTGGTTCGTAGAGTTGTTGCAAGGTTTAAATAAGATCATGTGCATTAAAGTCCCATGCCTTCTAGTAAATACTGAGTAAATGGTGGCTGTGATTAATGTTGTTATTATTACCAGCTTTGATCATGTTCCGCCTAACAGGACTTGACACTCACAGGTGGGGATGTGAGGCTGGATTCCATAGTCGATCCATCCTTGGAACAGACCCTGTTCTGAAAAGGGCATTTGTTCACACCGGAGACCACGCCCCAGACCCAGCCTGTCACCGCAACCAGGGGGATGACGTCATGGCAGGGGCTTTCGGGCAGGGCTCAAAGGATGGGGCTCTCCACAAGCCCGCTGGAGGCCTCCCTCTGGCCCTGATCTTGGCAGCTGCAGATCAAGACACAGGGTGTTCTTTTAGGGACTCACAGGCTGGGGTACTGTGTCTGTTAAATGAAGGTCACTAAGGGACTTCCCTGGTGCTCCAGTGGCTAAGCCTCCACGCTCCCATTGCAAGGGGTCTAGGTTTGACCCCTGGTTGGGGAACTAGATCCCATCAGTCACAACTAAGAGACTGTATGTTGCAACTAAGACCGGGTGCAGCCAGATAAATAAATAAATGCTAAAAAAAAAATAAATAAAAAAGGTCCCTGATAGGCGAGGAGCCTCCTCCATGCAGAGATGTAAAAGTCAAATGGATGTGCTCACCTAAGGGCCTCCTGTAGAGGATGTCCATCCATGTTAAGAATTCATGGGCCTGCTTGAGGCAAGAGGTCCTCTCTGCAGGGTCTCCGAGTCTAGATTCCGTAGACAGGGAGAGATCCTTGTGCCTGAACAGCACCCAAGGCCCTCGGAGTGGGGCCAGTCAGCCCCAGCCTTTGGCCTCCTCCCTCTGACTCCTGAATCAATGTTGCCCTCGGGTGCAGATGCTACAGGTCATGCCCCATCCCACCTGCCGCCCTCCCATCCCTGCCACCCCCCACATCCCATCCCTGCTCTGTTCCCCCAGCTGGGCGTTCCGTGTTCGACGCTGTGTAAAAGCATTGAGGCGACCTCCACACTGGGCTATTAGTAACCCTGACATCAGGCGGGGTGCTCCCTGCCCCTGGAGATCACAGAGGGTGCCTACCTGAGTCCACGGCTGGTTGGCGCAAGTATCTCGCCAAGAAATCGGATCATTCGATGTTTCTTGGAGGGTGGGTATGGACAGGAAGGGTGGGGAAGGCAGGGACAGCGAGGTTTCCTTCTTTTTGTTCCTTGGCCTCTTCTAATCAGGCCCTTCCCCACTTCCCCTTTCTGCCCATCCTGTAAGCTGGCCTCTGACCGCCCCCCATGCCCCATCCCACCTGCCGCCCTCCCATCCCTGCCACCCCCCACATCCCATCCCTGGTCTGTTCCCCCAGCTGGGCCTTCCGTGTTCGACGCTGTGTAAAAGCATTGAGGCGACCTCCACACTGGGCTATTAGTAACCCTGACATCAGGCGGGGTGCTCCCTGCCCCTGGAGATCACAGAGGGTGCCTACCTGAGTCCACGGCTGGTTGGCGCAAGTATCTCGCCAAGAAATCGGATCATTCGATGTTTCTTGGAGGGTGGGTATGGACAGGAAGGGTGGGGAAGGCAGGGACAGTGAGGTTTCCTTCTTTTTGTTCCTTGGCCTCTTCTAATCAGGCCCTTCCCCACTTCCCCTTTCTGCCCATCCTGTAAGCTGGCCTCTGACCGCCCCCCACCCCCTTCCCGCCAAGAATTCTTTCCTGCCATCTGTCCCACTGCCATCATGGAGGATGCAGAGGCTACGACAAGAGAGATGTGGAATTTAGGGAAATGATTCTGGAAAGCTCAGGGCTCCAGGGAATTCACCTAATGCTTTCTGGGCCAAGATCAATAGGTTAGGGGATGTCTAACTCCTTAATTAAACTAAGTCCCTGAGAATATGAGTTGTAACTAGGTATTAACTAAGCATTCTTTTCTCTCCAAACAAGAGGGCCACTCTCACTTAGCATTTTGTTGGAGCAGATATTTCCTATTTTGTTTTCCTTTCTTGGTTTAGTTTTTGTGAACATGGTTGAGAAAATATATATAAAATGTATACAGTGAAAAGTCTCCTCTAACACCACCACCTTCCCATCCACCCACCTTCTGATTCTCCCCAATTACTGTTACTGGTTTCTTCCCATCTGCCTACACCACAAATGGAAATGCACAAACAAGTACAAATATATTTTCTTATTGTCCTTTTCCTGTTTTCGTCACACAAGAGGCAGTGCACTGTTATGCCTTTTGGGTTTATCATTATTATTATTTTGCCTAATTTGTCTTTGGAGATGTTTCACATCAGAATAGAGAAGCTACTTGACATCCTGAAGGAGCTAAAATTAGCGTTCTCTAATTATTTTTCCTTCTTTCTTTTCTTTATATTCTACAGCTTCCCCCAAATAAATATCTCATGTTCATCCATCCATTTATTCAGTGCTCGCCAATCTCCTGCTCTATTCTGGGCCCCATGCAAGATGCTGGGGCAGCAGAGATGAATTAGCCCAGACTCCCTTCCTCAGGGCTCAGAGGCTGGGGGAAGCCAAGTCACCGCCCGCAGGCTGTGAGTTGGGGGAGGGGGCAGTCCCTGGCTCACTTAGTTTGTGTTAGGTGATCAGTCCTGTCTGACTCTTTGCGACCCCATGGACTGTAGCTCACCAGGCTCCTCTGTCCGTGGGATTCTCCCGGCAAGAATACCGGAGTGGGTAGCCATTCCCTTCTCTAGGGATCTTCCCACCTCATGGATTGAACCAGTGTCTCGTGCATTGCAGGAAGACTCTTTACCCTCTGAGCCACCAGGGAAGCCCTTAGTTTAGTTAGTGACTTGTCCTTTGTAGGACGGTGATATGGACTGGGTCTTTCCCTTTCTTACCTTTACTGCACTGTGCCCACACATCCCCAATCTGCTTTTATGGAGGGCTGGGGGAGTCAATTTTCCCTATTCTGGGGCAACGACTTTTCAACTAGTTTGGGAGGGAAGATTTCTAAGAATCTCTAGCAAGGGTGTGTGTGTGTCTGAGTTTTATAAAAGCAAATTCATCATCAGAATTTACATTGCTCCTCTGGAAATTCCCATTATATTTTTAATACAAAGCACAGAAAATAATAACCAACTGAGATGTTGGCTAGCGAGAGATATAGAAGGCAAGGTATTAAGATTAAAAATGTGCCTGAGATTGTGTGAATGAAAAGTTCCTTAGTGGAACATCCTTGTGTTTGCCATGTGCCTGGGATGCAAATAGTATGTACTATGATCCACTTTATGCCTCTGGTGCATTTACTATTTTAAAGTTAAGACAGAACAAGGATATAATAGCTGGTGCTGCTGCTAAGTCACTTCAGTCGTGTCCGACTCTGTGTGACCCCATAGACGGCAGCCCACCAGGCTCCCCCATCCCTGGGATTCTCCAGGCAAGAATACTGGAGTGGGTTGCCATTTCCTTCTCCAATGCATGAAAGAGAAAAGTGAAAGTGAAGTCGCTCAGTCTGTCCAACTGTTAGCGACCCCATGGACTGCAGCCCACCAGGCTCCTCCATCCATTGGATTTTCCAGGCAAGAGTACTGGGGTGGGGTGCCATTGCCTTCCTCGGGATATAATAGCAGCTACCTCCTAAAGCCACATGGCTACCATTTATTAAACACTTCACATGGAACACTGTCCTAGTAACCCTGTGAGGTGACTATGACCATCCTCACTGCGTTGATGAGCAATCTGAGGAACAGAGAAGTTCAGTAACTGCCCTTGGGCCAAATGAGTGGTCAGGGACCTGAGTGGGTCTTTCCTCCATTCACTACATTATCCCACCTCCTGAGAGTCCATTTCACTTCTCTGGGCTGCAACTTTTCTCATCTGTAAAATAGGGATAAAAAACTACATCAAAAGACTGACTTGATGATTTAAAGGGATCATATCTGTAAAGCATGTAGGACCCTCCCCAACACATTGCTATGGCTATGACCTGAGATGAATGTCAGTGACGCTCCTGTACTCAGGATGCTAGGAAGGGGCTACTTCTTAAAATATTTATGTGCTTATTTTTGGCTGCACTGGGTCTTCATTGCTGGGCACAGGCTTTCTCTAGTTGCAACACGTGGGGGCTACTCTTCGTTGAGGTCCTGGGCTTCTCATTGCGGTGGCTTCTCTGTTGCAGAGCACAGGCTCTAGGCATGTGGCTCAGTAGCTACTGTTCTGGGGCTTAGTTTTCCTGTGTCATGTGGAATTTTCCTGGACCAGGGATTGAACCCATGTCCCCTGCCCTGGCAGGCGGATTCTTATCCACTGGACCACCGGGGAAGTTTAGGGAGGGCCCTCTTCTGAGTGGGGCCCTGGGAAGATTGTGTTGCAGCCAAAAGTCAGGGTAAAGTGAGGGACGGGGTGCCAGGGAAAGCTCATTGATTTGATAAACTCCCCTCTGCATCTCAGCCCCTTCCCTGGCTCCCCTGGAGCGCATCCTCTGCTGAGCAGGGCCAGGGTCCCTCTGGGTAGAGAGTCTGTTTTGGTCCCATTTCCATTACACACTTGGCTGAGCAGAGGCGGAGAGGAGCCAGTGGCCGCCAGGCAGTAATTAATTGCCTGTTTGCACTCCTGCTGTCCCCTAGATGGAGGATGCAGGGCAGTTCCCGCCTGGGCCTGGGCGGGCTGACGGCTGGGAGACGAGTGTCCACCCCCTTCTGGCCTCTGCTGTCCCCTCTGAATCCGTGCCCAGGCCATTTGGGAAGGAACCATGGCAGAGGAGAGGGGCCTCTGTCCTCCGTGATACAAATGTAAATGGAATCTAGAAAGACGGTGACTGACGTTCCTACGTACAGGGCAGTAAAGGAGTGTGCTATGCATGCTATGTTGCTTCAGTTGTGTCCAACTCTTTGCAGCCCTATGGACTGTACCCTGCTGGGCTCCTCTGTCCATGGGACTCTCCAGGCAAGAATATTGGAGTGGGTTGCCATGCCCTCCTCCAGGGGATCTTCCTCACCCAGGGATCGAACCCACATCTCTTGTCTCCTGAATTGACAGGTGGGTTCTTTACCACTAGCACCACCTGGGAAGCCCTGCACCAAAGGAGACAGACATGAAGAACAGAGTTTTGGACTCAGTGGGAGAAGGAGAGGGTGGGATGATTTGAGAGAATAGCACTGAAACATATACATTACCATATGTAAAACAGATAACCAGTGCGAGTTCGGTGCGTGAAGCCGGGCATCCAAAGCCCATTCTGTGTGACAACCTGGGGGAAAGGGTGGGGAGGGAGGTGGGAGGGGGTTCAGGAGGGAGAGGAAATGTGTACTTGTGGCCAATTCACACTGATGTAGGGCAAAACCACAATATTGTAAAGTAATTATCTTCCAATTAAATAAATAAATTTAAAAAATATTTAAGCAGGGAAAAAAAAAAAAAAAAAAGCCCTGTAGTCCTGGTCAGTGGTACTTACTGAATTATCAGCACCCTCTTGGGTGCCCTGTCTTGGATGCTTTCTTGAAGATAGTAAGGGTCACTTTAGCCTCTGAGAAGTAGCTATTGTGAAGGGGAAAAAAATTCAGAGCTCAGTTTTCGGACTCCGGGTTTGCATCCTGGCTTTCCCACCCACTGGCTGTGTGATTTTGGATTATGGATTTTGGATATTTAAGATTATGGCACTTGCCATCTCTGAGCAGCCACTTTCCTCGTCCAGGAAAAGAGGGAGGGGAGCAGGCAGCCACGCGCCCTGTGGACCTGTGCTTTTTCTACCTCCAGAATCCATTCTCTTGGAGAATCATCCGCTCCCCTCCCCATTTCACAATAATCCTTCTCGGTTCCTATGGTATGGTGCCAGCCCTGCAGATTCCAGAGACAGAAATTTGACCCAGGCCTAGCCATCAGCATCCTCTGTGGGGCTTTTAAAAAAGGTTTAGTTGTTATTTATTTATGTGTCTGTGTCGGGTCTTAGTTACAGCATGTGGGATCTTTGCTGTGGCATGCAGGCTTTTCTCTAGTTGTAGCACACGGGCTGTAGAGTGTGCAAGCTCAGTTGAGGCACGTGGGCTTAGTTGCCTGCCCTGTGGCATGTGAAATCTTGGTTCCCAGACCAGGGATCAGACCCAGGTCCCCTGCGTTGGAAGGTGAATTCATAACCACTGGACCACGAAGGAAGCGCCTCTGTGGGGAATTTGTTTTCAAGCATGTTTGAGGGAAAAAATCCTGTTGGCGTGCATGCTCAGTCATGTCTGACTCTTTTACGACCCCATGGACTGTAGCCCTCCAGGTTCCTCTGTCTGTGGGATTTCCCAGGCAAGAATACTGGAGTGGGTTGCCATTTCCTTCTCCAGAGGATCTTCCTGACCCAGGAATCGAATCCAGGTTTCCTGCACTGGCAGGCAGGTTCTTTACCACCGTGCCACCTGGGAAGTCCAACTTTGAGGGTTGTAGGGTAAACAGTGGAAGTAAAGCAGTTGACAACACTTCTCAAGCTTCAGAGCACAAGGTATGTTTGTAAATAAAATTATTATCATCTCCATTGTCACCATAATCTCCATTATAGTCAGTAATATTATCATTAGCATTGCTATGCCTGGGCCCAAAGACCTTTGCTAGCATGAAACAGGTTTATTAGCCATCTGGCAGGGGTTTGCAGGAGCCCCGGACTCTGAGTCTAACTGGATCCTCAGTGAGAAAAATTAGCTGATCAATCAGTGATGTCTGCCCTGACTGTAGAAGGGGACAGTCCTCTGTGCTGGTCATCCTTCATTCACCTCTCCTGTGTTGGAAATGAATATTCAAGGTTATGCAACACTTCTGATGTTACAAGCAAATGCAAAATCTCAAACTAGAGACCAGAAAGGGGCCCAGAGGATACAAGGGTGAGTTCACTCGGTCGAAGCCAGAGCTTATGGGAGGCCTTTCAGCACCAAAAGTTGGGAGCTCAGCCTGGACGTGAAAGAGAATTACAGGCACGATCCTGGGCAGAAGAACTGGCAGACAATGGAAGATATGTAGGCCGGGGATCTGCAGGTGAGCCCTCTCTGGTCTAGGTGGTACTCCATCTACCCGGACCCTGCTGATGGATGGATGTCTCATCCTCCTTTTGGGAGTTTGTGTTTTGGCCAAGGCTGATGGCTTAAGCATTCTGCCTCTAAGAACAGCTCTGATGAGGACACCCAAAGGAAAGGCTGCAGCTGAAGGCTCCCTTTCTGTAGCCCTGTGGCCAAGATTCCCACCGCCCTCTCAGCCTCACCACCTTCAGGGTTTCCATGACCCAGGTCCTCAACACAAATTCTCAAACAGCATCTGGCTTGACTCAGGGGACTCGTCCCTGAGTCCCCCCAAAGCTGAGTCTTGAAGGATCCTGAATCTTTACAAAGCAAGCATGACAGGTCTGAGCAAAAAGTCCACTCCTGGTCATTGCTCTGGCTGGAAAAGTGGAGGAGGTTTTCTAATTGACTTGCCTCGTGAGAATTATTTTTAGTTTGGTGATGCTCAGACTACACATCAGGTGTAACCTAAGCATTTCCTTCTCATGACTTCACTGGACTCTCACAGCAACTCTGCGGAGCAAGTACTGATATTAATACCTCCACTTTACCAAGGAGAAAGCCAAGACTCAGAGAACTGAAGTGCTTTGCCCAAGGTCACACAGCTAGTACGTAGCAAATCTGAGTTTCCATCCCAGCGCTGTCAAATCCCATATTTCTAGGAGCTTGGAGGCAGTGCCAACCTCACCTCACTCCCATGCATGCACCTTGGTTCTTATCCCCCAGCGTCTGAATGTCCAGCTGCCCCTCTCTATAGCGGGCACATGCTCAGATGACACTTGGGGGCATCTGGGCCGCTTCTCATCCCCTGACCTGGGAAAGCTCTGGACGAGGTCTGGGAACAGGGAATGGCAAATGTGGAGGGGGCAAGGGAGCGGAGAAAACAAACTGGGAAGATGAGAGCTGCAAGGAGAGATGAGGTCACATATCACCACCTTCAGGGTTTCCATGACCCAGGTCCTCAACACAAATTCTCAAACAGCATCTGGCTTGACTCGGGGGAATCGTCCCTGAGTCCCCCCAAAGCTGGGTCTTGAAGGATCCTGAATCTTTACAAAGCAAGCACGACAGGTCTGAGCAAGAAGTCCACTCCTGGTCACTGCTCTGGCTGGAAAAGTGGAGGAGGTTTTCTAATTGACTTGCTTCGTGAGAATTATTTTTACAGTTTGGTGATGCTCAGACTACACATCAGGTGTAAGCTAAGCACATTTACAAAGCAAGCACGACAGGTCTGAGCAAGAAGTCCACTCCTGGTCACTGCTCTGGCTGGAAAAGTGGAGGAGGTTTTCTAATTGACTTGCTTCGTGAGAATTATTTTTACAGTTTGGTGATGCTCAGACTACACATCAGGTGTAAGCTAAGCACTTCCTTCTCATGACTTCACTGGACTCTCACAGCAACTCTGCGGAGCAAGTACTGATATTAATACCTCCACTTTACCAAGGAGAAAGCCAAGACTCAGAGAACTGAAGTGCTTTGCCCAAGGTCACACAGCTAGTACGTAGCAAATCTGAGTTTCCATCCCAGCGCTGTCAAATCCCACATTTCTAGGAGCTTGGAGGCAGTGCCAACCTCACCTCACTCCCATGCATGCACCTCGGTTCTTATCCCCCAGCGTCTGAACGTCCAGCTGCCCCTCTCTGTAGCGGGCACATGCTGAGATGACACTTGGGGGCACAATCTGAGTTTCCATCCCAGCGCTGTCAAATCCCATATTTCTAGGAGCTTGGAGGCAGTGCCAACCTCACCTCACTCCCATGCATGCACCTTGGTTCTTATCCCCCAGCGTCTGAATGTCCAGCTGCCCCTCTCTATAGCGGGCACATGCTCAGATGACACTTGGGGGCATCTGGGCCGCTTCTCATCCCCTGACCTGGGAAAGCTCTGGACGAGGTCTGGGAACAGGGAATGGCAAATGTGGAGGGGGCAAGGGAGCGGAGAAAACAAACTGGGAAGATGAGAGCTGCAAGGAGAGATGAGGTCACATCGCATTCTAAACATCAGGCATCAGGAAGCCATTGATCACGACCTGGAACAGTCATAGAGGGGGGTTCACCTTAGGTCGTTTAGGTGCAGTGTAATGTGGGGGAGAGGTTGCCACCCAAAGAAAGAGTGTCGTGATCAGAACAGGAGGAGCGGGATGTTCTAGCTTAAGGGTGAAAAGTTCTAGGAAGAGGTGCCGCCTGGGTTGGACCATGCGGCCCTCAATGGAGTTGTCCAGGTGAAGAGGGTGGGGGAGGGCAACTAACAAGGTCCAGAGGTGGAAATAGGTGCATTCAGTAAATTGTAAGTATTTCGCTGGCTGGAGCAGGGGTCAGTCCTGGAAAGGGACCAGGGCTTTCCGTCCATAGGGGAGGATCAAGCAGCTTAGGCTGGTGAAACTGTTTGCATCAAATGACCAAAATACTGGAGCTTCAGCTTCAGCATCAGTCCTTCCAGTGAATATTCAGGATTGATCTCCCTTAAGAGTGACTGATGTGATCTTCATGCTGTCCAAGGGACTTTCAGGAGTCTTCTCCAGCACCACAGTTCAAAGGCATTGATTCTTAGGCATTCTCAGGACATACTGATTAATATTAGGTGTCCACCTGCCCCAACACCTGGGCCTTCCAAGGCTGTGACTGTGACCCATTTGCCTCTGTACCTACCCCACCACCTCCCATCCTAGCGCTGGCAGAGAGCTGATGCCACTAAGTGTTGTCACAGCCTCATTACAGATTGAGTGGGTGGACGCATTTGCCATCACTCTTTACTTAGCTCAGATTCCTCCCAAAGCAAGAACTTGGGTGTAAGTGGTTTATTTGTGAGATGAACCTAGGGAGCTCAGTGAGGGAGTGGGAAGGGAGAAAGCCAAGGAAAAGAGGGTGTGTGGATGAGTGAGCTGCCGTGGTGGACCACTGGGGCTCCATCCCATTAGAGGAATTATATAGAACATGACTCAGAACTGACCCACCAAAGGTCAAAGTGGATTATTGATCCCCACTTCTCCTGGCCCACGCCCAGCATTTCCAAATTGCCCTGCGAGTGAGCTGGGCCAAGTCTCGTGGCACCAGAGAGCCTTCAGGATGGGGACAAAAACCAACCAGGCACTTGAGATGGGGACTTGCCAGCAGGCTCTGGAACTGTCTGTCGAGGCTGGGAATGAGCATGGAGTTGGCCAAGGGAATGTGAAATGAGGGCAATAACAGTCTGGTGACATTGCTCACTCCAGGCTCCAAGTCATCACCAAGCCTCTCTGTATCCATCTTCTGAGATCAAATACAGCTTCAGAATCCTCGCCATGATGCCCTGGGCAGCCATCTGCTCATCAGGGTGTAGCATCTGCAATGCACGTATTCACTGTTCTAGCGAAGACGCGTGGACCCATGGATCAGACCCGGAGCCACACTTTCCAGCACTGGGGGAGAGGCTGGGACGGGGCTGTGTAGACTGAGAGGGGCTGGATGTGTGTCAACAGTGTTCCTGAAGTGACCCCCGAACAAAGCCCCAAATCTCTTCTCATGAGGGCCGACCTTTGGGCAACTGGGTCTCATCCTGAAGAGGCTTTGTTTTCATACAGTCCATTCCTGTAGGAAATTTCCAAAGCAGATGGCTGGGCTGCCCCAGGGAGACAGGCTGGCTTTACCAGAGAGCAGAGGCATCTGATAGTGCGGGCCGTGCTTCCAAACAGTCTGAGCAGAGGAATTCCATCCAGATGGAGCTGGAAGGAGGCCTCTACAACTGGAGCTACTGGAGCTTTCAGCAGATCCTGCCCAGGTTCCCTGCTGCCTCCCCAGGACAGGGGCTAAGAGAGTGACCCTAGAAGTCGTCTCTGAGTGGAACTGCCAGGCCCAGGGGATCATACCCCATGTTCTCAAGAACATTTTGAATGTGGAGACTTCCAAGGATTCATCAGATTGATCAGGAATCTCAAACACCAGGTCAGAAACAGGCACTTATTCCTCCACTGTGAGCACAGACAGCTGTAGCCCCTCCTCCCACCCCCAGCGCAGGGGAGGGTCTCAAACAGCCAATGGGAGGGACAGCCTGGGTCTCCTCTCCCCAGTTGTTCTTCCAGTGGATCAGCTCCACCCAGCAGCTCTTGACTCTTCTCATTGAGGAGACTTGGGGTCCTTCCTCTTACCCATCATAGGCTGGGATCCCCAAGATGCCAGTCCTGAGACAAGGATTTTAATAGTAGGTGATTCTGGGAAGCCCAGTAGGAGAGCAAGCAAGAGAGGGAAGGGAAGCCAGCCAAGAAATAAACAGGAGGGGGGTTATTGAGCAGGTGTTGCTGAAGGCAGCTGGGGTTCAATCCCACTGGGAAACCTGAGAGACAGTGCAGAACACACGTGTGCTGCCCGAGGAATGAGGAAGCACGGCATTTACTGCCCACCCCCCACCAGGCAGCATCAGCTGAGGGCAGCTCTGTGCTGAGGATGGAATCCCAGGCCCTCAGGGCTGCCCCAGGCACCAGCTCAGGGGAAACGCCCTTAGGGCACAAACTGAGATGGGGAGTGCTCGAAAGATGTGGGCAGGGTACTGTGATGCCTCCTACATCACCCTTCTCCCACCTTTCCTCCCCTTTCTCCTTTTCCCCTCTCTTCTTTCCTTCTTTGACCCTGAGATCCTTACTGTGCTTCATGTTCTTAACATCTTTCCTAGGGTTCTTGGAATTGAATGTTTCTTCAAGTGTGGTCCCCTGGGATTTTTGTTAAAAATATAAACACCAGGGCCCTACCCTAGTCCTACTAAATCAGTATCTTTGGTTTACAGGCCTAGGAACCTGAGTTTAAACAAATACCCCAAATGGATCTGATGCATGTGGACCTTGCTAGTCCTAACCTAGACCTAACCCCATTACAGCAAGGGGGCAGCAGGGAATTGCTGGTCAGTTCTGGAATCTTCAAACCCTGCCTTTGCCCCTACCTGACCTCCTGCCTGCCTCCTTGGGTTTGGTTGTTGCTGTATTACCCATCCCTTCTCTTCAGGGTCCTTCTCTCTTGACCAGTTCTTGGGTTGGCTGCCTCTTGCATTTGCCTCTGCCCATGATGGGTCCTTCATAGGATTCAGGGCTTGGCCCTCCACCGAGGAGTCAAGAGGTGGTACTCGCTCCATCTACCATCCAGTCACATCTGCAACATCTGGCCAGGCGCATCTTAGGGTCCACAGGGAAAGAAATTGGATTTGGGTGTTCACATCAGCAGTCACAACAAAGCATCCTGCTAAAACTCAGTGAGCCCTGCCATAGCACTTAACTCCACCACATACAGCACACTCTTTAATTCTTGGAGTATCACACAGTCCAACTGAAGCCCATGTCCCTTTGGGCATGACCAGATGGCATAATTTAGCCATGTACAAACTCAGTTTTAAAATGTATGTGCATTAAATACACATCCACAGAAGAGAAGTCTCACAGTGCAATACCAAATGACATAGCAACACAATGTCTTGTGATAACACATGGCACACAAGTTGTCACAGCATGAAAAAAAAAACCACTTTCTGCACAGCAAGTTGGTGCCGAAAACACACACACACACATGCACACACACACCCACACACAACTCAGTCCACAGCAGCTAACATGGACTTTTACATACAAGCAAAAAGAAACTCATATGGAACACAGCCCCAGAGCAGCACATTGTCAAGGTCTCGGTTATAACAACACACCTCATTGAAATAACACAGCCTGGGGAGCAGAGAAGCAGCGACACGCAACCTAGCTCAACTGACTCAGCCATAGTCAGAGCAGGACGTGCAGAGGAAGCTGATGGTGAGGGAAAAGGTTGCCTTTGTTTGAACAGATGTCTCCTAAAGGGGCAGAAGTGTTATTTAGCTGCTTTGATGAGCTAATGGATTCCCGTAGCTGTGAGCCTGGGGGGATTCATTACTGGCCCCATGAGCAATTGCTGTTCTTACAAACTGTTCCACCCTCACTGATTTCTCACTTCCTTGCTAGAGCAGACAGCCTCCAGCCGCAAAGCCAAAGCCCTATTTGAACAAGAAGGGCAGAAGCCGAGCAAATATTTGTGTCTTCAGGCCTCACTTGGCACTTGCTGGGATGAGGTTTCCTTCTGGCATCAAGAGGAAACCTTTGCCAGGCAGATTCTGTTGGATTTAGCCTGGGTGGGGGGTGGGGGCTCCAGGCCCTGTCCTGGACCTCTCCTGTCGGGCTGGGATGGCCCCTCTCCCTCTCTCCTGCACTCGCCTCTTATCTGTTATCAGCCTTGAATGCTTGTGCTCTAGACACACAGTGATTAACTCCAGAGAACAGGGGTCAAGAAAGTGGGTGTGTAATGGGGGCAAGAGGTCCCTGGGTGACAGAAGAGAATTCCACACCTGCTGGGGGGAGTGGGCCCTGGTGAGGTGTGGGGGTCAGAGACAAGCTTCAGCTCCTGCTGCTTTGCCCAGTAGGCTCCATGAGGGCCCTCCCTAGTTGGAGGGGTTGCTCATTGTTCTCTTATCTCTCTGAACCAGTGACAGCCTGTCCTCCAAGGCTACTGATCACATGGCATTGTTATCATCCTGTGCCTGTCACCAGCCAGGGCTGTGGGGCTGTTGATTTCTGATGAACAGCACCTGAGCGCCAAAGGGAATCTGTTCTTGGCCTTATCTCCGGCCTGCGTATCCTGCTTGGGCTCCACGTTCGCCGTCCCAGTGGAGCCATCACCATACCAGTAGCACTCCCCAGGGTACCCAGATAAGGCGGTAGGTGTCTGTGCCCTGAGCTCGGAAGTCAGCGACTGTGGGGAGCGGGCAACACCCAGACTGGCATCTCCAGGCCAGGTCAGCATCTCTGGGTATCTTTCTGAGGGGAACTGTGACAGTTATGACCATGCCCAAGGCACAGAATTTACTTTGGGGAATGTCCCCAACTTCAGCACTCACTAGCTGTGTGGGATTCCACATCTTTGCACTTGCTTGCCGCCTCCTTCCCCAGCTGAACTAGGGAGAAAAAAGAGTCAGCACCAAGGACAGCGCATTAGGACGCTTTCCAAGGCGGGAAGGGAAGGAGGGAGGGAAGGAGGGATGGAGAAAGGGAGTAAAGAAAAGAGGGATAGAGGAGGTAGAGGATGGTGAGAGAAGGGGAAAGAATGGTGAGGGAAGGAGGATTCTTTTGCAGGTCAAATAATGCTGTGTTATTCAGGGGTCTGCCCTTTTCAACCTGCCCAGTAGTTGAAGAAAAGTTGGCCAAGGCAAAATGAGTGAGGCTAAATTTTTCTGATCTTAGACAGGAAGGATTGGGAGCAGTTAGATATTCCACATCAATATCGGCCAAGGAAGGAACTTGAGGGAAGTGACAATAACAACAAAGTCCGCTGACTGTGTCATGCTCTGTGCTAAGTCTTCACGGGCTCATGTAATCCACCCACCAAACTTGTCGTGTTGGTGCTATCATATCCCCCACATAACAAATGAGGAAACAGAACATGAGTGCAGCTCAATTACCAGCCTGAAGTGGCGCTATAGCATATGGCAATGCCTGGGACTCGGGAAGAATGAAATCCCTGCTTATTTTCCCCTCCATTCCACGCCTTCCTGACAACATTTCATCTTCTTGGAGTGTCCTGTATCTCTTCGAACTTGCCTCTCTTTAACTTATGGACTCATGTGTCCTCATGTTTGCAGAAGGAGACTCCTGGGTTCTAGATTTTCCTGGGCTGGAATCAGCAAGGCATTGTTTGGTTGCCTATGTTCTGCAGCAGGGAGGTTGCTGACCGGGGAAGGACCTAGGGTCTGACTTGTAGTCACTCTGTGGCTGATCCTCAAGGAGGGGTGATGTAAATAGATCTTTGATAGCATCAAACAGAAGCACAGTTGATATATAATATTATATGTTACAGGTATACAATATAGTGAGTCACAGTTTTTAAAGGTTATATTCTATATATGGGTTTCCCAGGTGGCTCAGTGGTAAAGAATCTGCCTGCCAATGCAGGAGACGCAGGAGACTCATGTTCGACCCCTAGGTTAGGAAAAAAACCCTGAATTAGGAAATGGTAACCCATTTCAGTATTCTGGCCTGGAGAATTCCATGGACAGAGGAGTCTGATGGACAATTTAGCACAGACGCACTCTATTTATAGTTAGGATTAAATATTGGCTATATTCTGTAAATACGTCCTTGTAGTTACATAGTATAATGTTGTATTCAAACTAACTGGCAGCTTTCACACCAATGTGTCTTTAGAAACTAAAATTTAACTTTAATTTACTTGTATATTTTGAAAGTTAATGCATAATTTGCATTCAATAAAATGCAGAACTCATAAAAGAAAAAACCAGGTTCGGATTCTGGTTCAGTGACTCTCTAGTTATTTGACCCTGGGAAAATCACTGACTATTTTCATCTGTCTGAGGACAGTTAAAATTGAGAGATCTGTTTAACTCCCAAGTTGACAAGTCAGGTAGACCACTGAATATAAAGGACCGGACTACAAAGCAAGGATGGGGCTGGAAAAATTAACATCGGAGTCATTGTCTAAGTGAAGTCGCTCAGTCATGTCCTACACTTTTCGGCCCTATGGACTGTAGCCTACCACGCTCCTCCGTCCATGGGACGATGTTAAAAGCTATTAGAATGAGTTCCCTGCAGGAAGTTGGGAGAGAGATGTGTTACTTTGAACAAGTTGCTCAACATCTCTGTATCTGTTTCCTCATCCTCAAAATGGGGATGATAATAGTACCTCCCTCATTGGATTGTCCTGAGGGTAGGATTGAAATAACTCCTATTCAAGTACTTAGGATCTGATTGATATATGTTCAATATGGAGACTAATACTATTAATCATCACCTAGCCCTTCAAGACAGGTATAATCAACCCCATTTTACAGAGAAGGAGGTTGAGGCTCAGAAGAGTCTAAGGTTTCATGGCAAGTATGCAACAAATCAATGTCTATATACAAATTCCATGCCACACAGCCTCTAGCCTCTGGAGGAACACCATATGAACTCATTAAAAAATTTCAAGGGATGAGTTTATGAGTCTTGCCAGAAAGGACAAGGCTGACCTTCCAAAATGCAGTAGTAGCTGACTCTGGGCTTGGAAGAAGGTGTCATTAGGAAGAGACTACCATAATCTTCAGGATGAATTCCTGTGACAAAACCCCAAATTATGTGCACACTCAGTTTCCCATCTCACATGTATGAATGCCTCCCTGGCAGTCACTGTTCTCAGTGATCCCAGCTCCTCCCAGTTCCAGAAGCCAATGAAGCAGTGTCTCTGCAAGGAGCGACTTAAAGCCTGTCCCATTTGCCTTCTCAGATGAGTCAGTGAGGCAAAAAATTCAGACAATAAAGAGAGTTAATGACAGGCCTCCCCAGCTGGCTGAGCTGGCCCCTGGGGAGAAGGAGTCAATGAGCTTCTGTCACAGGTCTGCTGGCTTCTCCATTTCTTCATCTTCTCGCTCCCATACAGCCCCCTTGCCTGCCTTGCTTGCTGCCTTGGACATTGATTGCAGCAACTCAAGCAGCGAAATGAGACTTTGCAGGCTCTGGGGCATCTCTAGGTCAGTGGTGGGAGGCGAGGGGTGGTGGGGGAGGCAATTTGGTTCTCTTGTAAGTGATTGCACAACTTCCCTAGCTCCTTAAAAAAGGAATTTCCTCGGAGCCCCATGGAGGTGATATACAAGGAGGATCCCTGGAACTCACAGTTAATAATACAACTAATAATAACTAACACTAAGGTGGGGAGGTGTTATTATGGCAGACACTGTATCAAACTTATTATTAATACATACAGTATCTCATTCAGTTCTTAAAACAACCTTCCAATGCTGGTACTATTAGTATTCCCATTTTGCAGACAAAAAGACTGAGCTCAGAGAAGTGACATTGTTTTCCCAAGGTCATACAAGTTGGTAGATTTGGCTTGCTTTCTCAAGTTTTTATTGAATTTGTTACAATATTGTTTACTTTACATTTTGTTTTTTTTGCCTGGGGTGGGGGCCATGTGGGATCTTAGCTCTCTGATCAGGGATCAAACCTGCACCCCCTGCATTGAAAGGTGAAGTCTTAAGCACTGGACTGCCAGGGAAGTCCCTCTTTTTAAATTATACTTTTTATTGACGTAGTTGAATTACAGTGTTGTGTGTTAATTACTGCTATGACATGAGTCACTTTGCTGTACAGCAATAATTAACACACAACATTGTAATTTGTATATATTAACACACAACATTGTATACACACACACACACACACTTCCTTTTTCATATTCTTTTCCATTATGGTTTATCACAGGATACTGAATACAGTTTCCTGTGCTATACAATAGGACCTTGTTGTTTATCCATTCTGTATATACCAGCTTGCATTTGCTAATCTCAAACTCCCAATCCAACCCTCTCCTACTCCTTGCCCCCTTGGCAATCACCAGTTTATTCTCTATGTCCCTGTTTCTATTAATATTTCTGCTCCATAGATAGGTTCATTTGTGCCATATTTTAGATTCCACTTATAAGTGATATGATGTGGTATTTGTCTTCTCTTTCTGACTTATTTCATTTGTACTTGGTAGATTTGGAATTCAAACCCTGGCCATTATTACTCCAAAGCTGAAGCTGGACTGCTTCTCTCCTTACACTTTGTCCTGTAGAACAATAAGTAAGTTTCACTACATCTTTTCCAGTAAAACCTGAGGTTGTACATTTTCTTGTTACTCACTGAATGACATGGTCGATATTCTTGACTTTGTGGTCAGCTCAACTCTTCAACTCTTTCTTATATGAACTGGGATTGAATCAGTATTGTCTGACTTGAATTCAAACAGAACACAAAGGTCTCAAGAAATTTTACTGACATAGGGAATTGGCAGTAAAGAAACCAAAACAGGCATATTGGATTTAGATAGGATTTTGCTTTTTCCTTTTTTTCCCATTTAAATCAAGGTATAACTAACATACAGTAAAGTGTACTGATCTCAAGCTTACATCCCACTCAGTTACTTCTCACTCAAGTCAAAATAGAGAATGTTTCCTTGATAGGATTCTCCTATAGGAATCCCAGTCAATTTCTCTACCCCAGAAGTGATCCCTATGGGTTTCACTTTTAAATTTTAAGCATCCACAATTATAAATTATCAACTTTTGCAAAATGAGATTTTAAAGTATCTTGGAAATTAAAATCATTCAATTTTCTTTTTTCTCATTTGTTTCTAAACTTTGAAAATCTGTTTTCTTCCTGAGATTTGACAACTTTTCATTTTCATGTGTTCCATTTTTAAAATATTTTATATATTTGTATTTGAGTATTTACCTTGTTTCAAATTTGTTTGATGAACCCCTTGATGTGAAGGTCAAAGGATACTTTTTCTAACCAATTACCATTTTGCTATTTATTGACCATTTCTCTCTAAATTGTTCTTTGAGAATTCTTTTATTATAACTTAAAATGTTATACATTAACACATTTCTCATCCCCAAATTGGAATGCTAATGACACCCACCTCATAAAATGAGTGTGAATATCAGATTATGTGGAATAAATTAAATATAGGACCTGTCACAGTCATAGTTCCGGCACAAGTAGGTCACAACAAGTGGCAATTCCATCCCTTCCTGCCCACTCCCATAGACATGCTCCTCCCTCTTATTTAAGGCACTGTAACTATGGAAAGAGGAAAAACTTTCTTACAAGACTGTCCAACAGGCTAACCTGGAGGTCAGATGTGCACCTAGAAAGTAGAAGACCTCTGATTTTGGTATTTATAAAGACTCTATTTATCTTCTGAGGGCTTGGCTGATGGATCAATTACTCCTCAATGCCAGTTTTGAAAATGATGCCAGTGCATGATAAAAGTTTCTGTGGCTCTTAATGAAACGACAGAGATAAGGACAATGAAGTGAGTTTTCATAAATCTATTTTAGTCAACTGTATTTTATTCTAAGATTATGGCCTCCTACTTTTTCAGGTTTTAAATGTGCTGGGTTTTATCAAAAAATGGAAAGAGTAGGTGACTGTTGATGTTTCTGAATGTCTTTTACCTGAAATTGTCCTTGATTGTTTTCAAACTTTACTGGCTCACAAAATCCTTAAATCTTGAAGTATCAACTTTGAGGTTCCTTGCAACACCTACAAAACAGGATTTACTGATAATGAGTTGATCTTTTTTTCAGTTCTTCAGAGAACCATCCATTATATATAGTAGGTGATCAGTAACTTTTGCAGAATTACTGAATGTATAATATTGTAGTATAACATCTGGCTGTGTGTTTATCATTGACTGGAAAGAGACTGTTGCAAGGGGCTAAACTTGTCAGGCTGAGAAGTACTCACCAGGCATTTAGCTCTGACAAGCTTTCCTCTCATCTAGCCCTCAGCACCTCGGACAGCTCAGCTACAATTGCCCGGATCTCTGAGGAAACCTATCTAAACACAGACAAAGGCATTTTTACATTATCTTTTCTCTACTTCGTTATTTAAATAAAAATCTCTTGTTCATACACAAGGCTTTCTCTTTGCTCATTTAAACCTTGCTCTCAGATTGTTTGCCTCATGGTCTGCAATTCCCCAGCAAAACAGTCAGCTCCAACTCTGAGCTTCAGAAATGCCAATTTTAATTAAAAGCGCAATTTTCAAATCCACCTAAAGCTCAGATAGGATATGGCACACTTGCTGCCCTGTGATCTTTTTGGCTTCCTTGTTGATTAAAATGGGTGCTGTTCTAAGTGCTTTGTCAAAATCTTCACAAAAATGAGACGAAATTGACATTTACACCTTTATACCAGCAAGAAAGTGATATATTAGATTCACCTCTGTTGCCGTAAAAGCTTACTTCTGGCTTAAGGGCAGCAAGAGGCCAATGGATCCCTAGTGATATGTCTGTTTTGATGCTTCAGCTTTAAAGGCTTTCTCTGCAGCTGGCGGTGGAGTCGGGGGGAGTTACTATGTCATTTTCCCATTGACTTCTCCAACGGGAGAAGTCTTCCTAGAGTTCCTTTTGTTGCTATGCAAGGACTTTGAGCTTTTGGAGTAATGGCTCTCTAACTTTAGTGAATATAAGAAAAGCACAAGAGGTTCTCTTAGCAGTTTCATTGGCTCTACTTCTAGAGACTCTGATTCAACAGTTTTTGAGCATGACTCCAGAATCTGAATTCTAATGAAGCACCTGGTTATTCTGATGAAGGAAGATCATACAGAAGATTTGTTCCAGCAATTCCCAGAAAATTTACTACAAAGATCAAAGCTGTAGAGTAGGTGAGAAACTCTGTGTAGGGAATCCAGGAGTGTGGGACCCTGTCCAGATCTAATTATTTGCTTTCTAGTGTCCTTGAGCAACTCATTTCCCCTCTCTGTTACCACTCTTCTATCTTTATAGATGAAAGATGCTGACTCCAGTTCCTGAGACACCTCCAGTCCTCCCTTCCATCAGCAGGCTGGGTTTCTCATGGAAGTGACTAAAGTTGAGACCCAGGAACTGAGGCTATAGTTTGGGGAGTTTTTTTTTTTTACCCCTTTAAGCAAAATTGTGAAATACACCACACATCTATAAAAACTTATGACATAAATGCACAGTTATTTAATAATTCTAAAGTAGGCATCTATGTAACTACCACCCAAATTAAAGAATGGAACACTGCCTGAAACTCCCTATGTGATCTTTTATAATTATGCCCTCACCCTTCGCCTGGAATAAGTCACTATTTCATCTGCTATGGTCAATTATTTCCCTGCTTTTATATTTTAAATAGTTTTACCACTTTTGCATGCATCCCAAAACAGTATCTTAGTTTTGCCTACTGTGGATTTTATATAAAGTGAGAAAGTGAAAGTCTCTCAGTCATGTCCGACTCTTTGCAACCCCATGAACTATACAGTCCATGGAATTCTCCAGGTCAGAATACTGGAGTGGATAGCCTTTCTCTTCTCCAGGGGATCTTCCCAACCCAGGGATCGAACCCAGGTCTCCCGCATTGTCGGCGGATTCTTTACCTGTGGAGCCACTCCAAGGGGTCTTCCTGACCCAGGAATTGAACCAGGGTCTCCTGCATTGTAGGTAGGTTCTTTACCAACTGAGCTGGGGCTCATTTTTTTTTTTTTTTTNGTATTTTCAGTTTGCACGTCTCTCCAGGTGCCACCCCCGGGTCTCGGCTGCAGGACATTTGCAGTGGCGGGAGCAGAACTTGAAGCCACTGGTTTTCATCTGAGGCCAATTATGGGCAGCAGCCTTGCCTGAAATCTCTCTAGTAGGAAGCAGAGAGAACAGGGCACCTTTGGAGCGAGGCTTTGTGATTCAGATAACAGGGCCAGCTCCAGGGAGCTTAGAACAAAGGGCCCCCTGAGGGGAGAGACAGTCTGAGGCTGCACCTGCCAGGAAGCATGCTGGGCAGGTGATGGATGGGTGCAGGTGTGCCCCAGTGTACGAATGTGTGTGTATCTGTGCATGCACTCTTCACCTCTGTTTCTGTCCAGCCACAAACTCGGGTCAGAGGTGGAGAAGCAGAGGAGGGAAGGGGCATCTGCAGCCACGAAGTCATCTCTGGTCCTGCCCTTGGGCTGTATCCCTGGGACCCATTACAGTGCTTGGTTCTTGGGTGAAAATGAGAAGATCTTTAATGAATGAAGCCTGACACCGTTTTCTATCGTAAGCACAGCTGCTGCTCTACAAGAAGTGACCAGAGCTGGGACCATGATTGGTTCTCAAGTGTCATCCATGCCCTGAACCTTTGCTAAGCCTTGTCCCTGTCTCTTATACACATCTCTCTAGGCAGTCATTAGAGACTCTTCCTCCTGAGGAGTCTTCTCTGACTCCTCAAATCTGGGTTATGTGCCCTCCATATGCCTATAGCTCCCTTCATTGTCCCCTCCATAGTCTGCATCACATATATTGTAACTTCTTATTCATCTGCCTGTCTTATCCCCTCTCCTGCACACATATACCAGACTAAAGGATCTCTGAAGGCAAGGTGTGTACCTTGATCTAATATAGTGCCTAGCACACAGCTCAGTAGATGATTACTGAATGAGAAGAATACATTTCTCCCCTCAACTCATGGCTCCTCTCAACCATTTGGAAGCCAGGTGAGTATTAAGGCTTTTCAGAGAATTGTTGCCAAAACAACAAATAATAACTCTGGGGAAATTAATTGTTAGATCTGGCTCTTTCATTAGTAGCTCATCAAAGGGCTCTGAGCCCCTAGGGGGACTCTTAAAGATAAGTAACCGATCAGCATGGAAGAAAGGGCATCTTCCTGCCATCCCCCCACCGCCACTGCCACAAACACACAAAACAGATACACCTCCTGCGAATTGCTGGGCCTGGCCATTTAACACAGTTATTACCAACTTCCACTTAGTGAATTATGAGAAACAGTCTCAAGAGAGCTTTCAAAGATCTTCAAATGGATGTTTAAAAGCCTGCGGTTTCTCAGACAGGCTCAGCTAATGGCATTTATTACTTGGAGGATAGGGTATTTACATAGAGCGGGATTTTTATTATAATGATCAGATGGTTCCTGAGAGGGAGGACAGAGAGGAGAGGGGGAGAGTGAAGATACAAACATTCTACTTGGATGGATGTCAAACTTAGCAAAGGGGTTGCGTGGGGGTGATCCTGGGGCAGGAGAGGCCAGGTACAGAGAACAAGAGAGTCAGCACGCTGGACAGCTCAATGTGTCTGTCAATGGATCTGTTGATCGGCATACGTCTGACACTTCTTTCCTACTAGGGTCCTTCCCTTAATGATTTATGGCATGTTCCTCATTTATCCCAGCTATAGTCTTGGCTGAAGATAACCCAGGGTATTCACTAATTCCTGGCTTCATCAGTGGATCTAGGGATTCCTAAGCACTCATCTGCGCCACAGTGGTCAAGATGAAGACGAATTAAACCAGTTGCTGCTGACTGCAAGGGCCTTGAATTGGTTATCTGTTTCTGGATAATAAACAATCCCCAAAAAGCTTACAGGCATAAAATAATCATTATTTATTGTAATTCTGCTGATTGCATGATTCTCCCACTGGCAGTGCCTAGGTAATTTATGGAACTGTAACCAGCAAGTGGATCCTTTGGGGCTGGGGGACAAGACAGTGCACAAATTTAATGAGAGTGATTTCAGGAGTGAGTCTGGAAAACATGTTTTCCAGGTGGGCAGCTCTGAGCAGAAGATTTTAGGAAAAATAATCAGGATGTAAGCAAAGGTATGAATCAACTGGAGGCTGTTTGGGAGCCATGGAAATTGGAAAGTGGTTCTGACCAGGTTATCAAAGGGAGAATGATTTCAGATGACTCTGGGGAGGTGAGGGCACTGGATATTAAATGAGGAACTTAGCCAGTATCTTATGGATTTTGAGGAGACTTGGCATAATATAATAAATATCATTTAGAAGAATAATTGCCAATAAATATCAAGTACACTACTGAGCATTGGACACACAGCATTATCTCACCTAATCCTTGCTATGATTGTCAGTTTACACATAAATAAGCTGAGGTTGGCCCAGGGTTGCATAGTTAATAAGTGCTAGTGGTGTGATTCAGAACCCAGATGGTCTGGCTTTAGAACTGGTTGATTTAGTTACTATAGTTCTTCTTGGGAAGGGGAGGGTGTGGATCTTGGAGGTGGGAGTGGGACTGGTAATGAGAAATGAGGCAAAATTAAATTTTCATTTCAGAAAAGGGGGGATGTTCCATAATTAAATAAATATGGAGAACACCGGATCAAACAAAGTTTATCAGGTTTCTTTACTGCTGGACTTCTTGGAGCCTAATGCGAAACACTAATATTCAACTGGAAAGTAAGTTCCATAAGTGCAGGGGTCTTTGCCTCTCACTGACAGTTCTTCCAATTTCCAACAGCCAGAATGGTACCAGACATACAGTAGTAGTTCAAGAAACATGCACTGAATTAATTAACTGATTTGAGAATCTCCAAGGGCTTCCATATTCCAAAATTATTTAACTACAGAATAGCCTTTTACCAAGGCTGTTTTTCCCTATTGAGCCTTCAAATGACAATAATGCTCTGTGGGATACAATTGAGAAGTTCAGCCTTAGATCACATAAAAATTAAATCTAACTTTTATTGTGCATCCACTGTGTCTCAGACACTCTTCATTCACCCACTTGTCTATGCCTTTGCATGCATGCTAAGTCGCTTCGGTCATGTCCAGTCGACTCTTTGCGATCCTATGGACTGTAGCCTGCCAGGCTCCTCTGTCCATGGGATTCTCCAGGCAAGAATACTGGAGTGGGTTGCTGTGCCCTCCTCCAGGGGTCTTCCCAAGCCAGGGATCGAACCTGAGTGTCTTACGTCTCCTGCACTGGCAGTCAAGTTCTTTACCACTAGCACCACCTGGGAAACCTGTCCACGCCTTTAGAAAACACGAACTGGGAGCTTGCCACTCACTGGATCCCCTACAAAATACCAATGGACAATGAGAAGAAGACATGTCCCATGCCCTCAGCCAGGGAGCATTTTCTCATTTTATATAGGATTTGATTTTATGGATTTCCAACAATCTTGCACAGTTTTCTATCTCATCAGAGATGTGAAGCTCAGAGAGATGAAATAACTTAAGATCTCAGCACAGTCAGGTGAAAACTGCTGGCCCTCGCATGATGGACAGCCCTCTCCCACTCACAGGTGGAGCAGCGGGAAGCAGTGGTTGGCTTTGAGAATCCCACTCCATCTACACAGTAGGATCCTGGACAATCGGGGCCCAGGGCTGCACTGTCCCTTCAAACAGGTAAACTGAGGTTGCCACTGTTTCTTCCTGCTGCAGGAATAAAGTGTTTCTCAGTGGTCGGACCATGCAGCAGAATTCTGAGCTAGAGAAGCAGCGGACCCCAGACTGTGACGAGGATGTCCTGGGCCACCCACTGGGTGGGTCCTGGCTGCAGGCAATTCCTTAGCCAAGTCTTCCCGCTGTGGGGGCAGGTGACATATGTGGGAGTTCCTTTTATTATCAAAGGGCGCCACCTCCCATGCTCATACAGGCACATGCATGTAAGGCTAGGCATACGTGTCCAGAGACAGGCATGAACATGCACCTGGAGACTCCAGCACATAGGCACACATACAGGCACACCCACAAAAGGGCACAAAAATGCAGGTGCACACAGAGCACACCCACACAGATGCACACGCAGGGGCCTGTACACTCATCACTGTCACATACCTGACAACCATCCCTCACTCTGCAGCACTCCATGCTAAGCCCTTCCCTGCAAAGATATGAGAGGAGGTGACAGGATGAGATAAGGCCAGGTACCAAGGCACAATGGGCCCATGGGAATCGGTGACATGCTCTCCCTAGACATGCCAGGTCTGGCCCAGGCTGGCTGCTTGCAAGGTTCTCTCCTTTCAGCCACAGGTTGTCCACTAAAGCACTAATCAGCAGACCTGGACTCTTGGAAGTGCCAGGTCTTATAACAAAGTAATCACCTTGACAGATGGAAGAATTTAAAAGAAGTTCCCCAGGATCAGGGGAACCTTGTGTAACCTTGTGTAACCCTATTTAACATCCCTGAAATGAGCTGTGTGTGCACTAAGTCGCTTCAGTCATGTCCACCTCTTTGTGACCCCATGGATTATGGCCCACCAGGCCCCTCTGTCCATGGGCATTCTCCAGGCAAGAATACCAGAGTGGATTGCCGTGCCCTCCTCGAGGAAATAAGTTAGCTCCATCATTCTGGGGGTCAGAGTAGTCACAGAACTCATTTCCTAACATTAAATGTGATCAGTTTCAAATCCCCATCCAGCTGGCCAAGAAGAAAATTCAACTAGTCAAAACTGAGCTTCCCTACTCACCTCCACCTCTGCCAGCTAAACCGAACTCATAAGGGTTTACTCAGGGCAGGTCATCTGGGGCGAATCCTCTGGTTCTCCATTCCCACTGGCCATTATTAAAATGCTCTTTGTCCAAACTCACATATAGTCATCCCTCCGTATTCACTGGGGACTGGTTTCAGGACCACTCCAGAATACCAAACTCTGTGGATGATCAACTGCCTTGTGTAAAATGGCATAGTACAGCCAACCTTCTGTATCTGAGAATTCTGTATCCATATGTTCTGAATTTGTGGACTCAAGCAACCAGTAGATACTGAGGGCTGACTGTAGTTCTCGAAGCCATGTGATTCTGAGGTCTGAATGTCAGTCATATACACAGGGACCCCTGCTGGGTCTGAAAACTCTGATGCTTTTCCTACAGAGAGGCTCCCAGGTGGCCTTCCTTAGCATTCCAGAGTTCCAGAAGTGGGTGTGCAGATTGTCACACACACACACACACACAC
>SJYX01016332.1:106724-121467 GCA_006410675.1 Oreotragus oreotragus | reverse complement strand
CTCACCTTCTTGGGAGGGTGGGCAGGGGGTGTTCCTGGCCAGAGAGGAAGGCTGAGGGGGTCTCTGAGCAGAGAGGGGGAGGGGCGGGACCATCCTGGTCTCTTTCACGGTTATGAATAGTTAAGAGGCAATTACGATGCTAATTTGCAGAGCTAATGACTGTAGCTCGGAGAGAGGGGGAGCTGGGAGATGCTATCTGCCAGAGCTGCCAGTCAGCGCCCTGCAGGCACAGTTCCCTTGAAATCCCTGGACCATGGCCGAGTCTTGGCAGAGACACTGGCTCCTTTTCCCCGAAACGTCGTGGTCCCTGGTCCCAGACAAGACTCATCTCTTCCAGGTCCTTCCTCAGTGTCCCTTAGGACGAAAGCAGTGTTGCTAGGACTTCAGGCCAGTGATCAGGAGGTGGCTGCAGGCTCCAGGGACCAAGAAAGGTGTTCAGGAAGGACTTCCTCGGTGGTCCAGTGGTTAAGAATCCTCCCGCCAATGCAGGGGACACAGTTCGATCCCTGGTCCCAGAGGATCACACATGCCACAGAGCAACTAAGCGTGTGTGTCGAAATGATCGAGCCAGTGCTCTAGACCCATGAGCCGCAACTACTGAAGTTACTGCCTAGAGGTCATGCTCCACAACAAGAGAAGGCCCCGCGATGAGAAGCCTGTGTACCGAAACGAAGAGTAGCCCCTGCTCACTGCAACTAGCGAAGGCCCACAGCAACGAAGACAAAGCACTGTCAAAAATAAATAAACCTTAAAAAAAGAGGCTCAGGAAATTTTTTCATCTTCCCCCTCCCTGGAACAAAAACAAAAATAACAATAGTACTCACAAAACAAGATGTATTTATCTTGTTGGAGGCAGGCAGTCTCTGACTCACTAGCCCTGTGGGTTTAGGCAATGTACTTTACTTCCTGTGCCTCAGTTTCCTCATCTGTAAAGTGGGGATGAAAAAATGCCTATCTCATAAGGCGAGTATCAAGTTTAATTGACACAATGCTCATAAAGCCCTTGGCGTGATACTGAAAGTGGAATAGAGGTCACTGTGGGCAGGTTCATGGGATGTCACCCCGAGTAAGATGCACAGGGTCCCAGGCTTGTGGTGGAGAAAGAAACAATTAAACAAGTGATCAGAGAACAACATGAAAGGTGCTGCAATGGGCAAGGTTAAGGGGGCGCATAGTGATCGACCAGGTCCTTCCTCAGTGTCCCTTAGGACGAAAGCAGTGTTGCTAGGACTTCAGGCCAGTGATCAGGAGGTGGCTGCAGGCTCCAGGGACCAAGAAAGGTGTTCAGGAAGGACTTCCTCGGTGGTCCAGTGGTTAAGAATCCTCCCGCCAATGCAGGGGACACAGTTCGATCCCTGGTCCCAGAGGATCACACATGCCACAGAGCAACTAAGCGTGTGTGTCGAAACGATCGAGCCAGTGCTCTAGATCCATGAGCCGCAACTACTGAAGTTACTGCCTAGAGGTCATGCTCCACAACAAGAGAAGGCCCCGCGATGAGAAGCCTGTGTACCGAAACGAAGAGTAGCCCCTGCTCACTGCAACTAGCGAAGGCCCACAGCAACGAAGACAAAGCACTGTCAAAAATAAATAAACCTTAAAAAAAGAGGCTCAGGAAATTTTTTCATCTTCCCCCTCCCTGGAACAAAAACAAAAATAACAATAGTACTCACAAAACAAGATGTATTTATCTTGTTGGAGGCAGGCAGTCTCTGACTCACTAGCCCTGTGGGTTTAGGCAATGTACTTTACTTCCTGTGCCTCAGTTTCCTCATCTGTAAAGTGGGGATGAAAAAATGCCTATCTCATAAGGCGAGTATCAAGTTTAATTGACACAATGCTCATAAAGCCCTTGGCGTGATACTGAAAGTGGAATAGAGGTCACTGTGGGCAGGTTCATGGGATGTCACCCCGAGTAAGATGCACAGGGTCCCAGGCTTGTGGTGGAGAAAGAAACAATTAAACAAGTGATCAGAGAACAACATGAAAGGTGCTGCAATGGGCAAGGTTAAGGGGGCGCATAGTGATCGAGGGGCATAATTAGGATGAAAGTGGGAAGTGGCAGGTAGGGAGGGCTTCATGGAAGAGCAGGTATCTCAGAAAGGCCAAATGTGGGACAAAGATTTTCAGATAAAGATGGGGGTAAAGGAGTAGAGGATGGAGATTCCTTCTCCATCACTGTTTCATCAGCAAATCCATCATTGCCAGGCGGAGCCCTCTCCAGTCATCACACACATGAAATTGACTCAGAAGTCACATCTCACTAGGAAGTCAGGGCTCAGGGACTGAACTGTAGGAGGGGTTCATGTGAGAGTGGTACACATCATGGGCACATCAGGATAAGGGCATTGCCCACAGTTAACTGCGACTGTGTCATTGTGACTGATGCTGGAATACGTGGCAAAAGAGTGGGAGAGAGGAAAAGGACAGATGTTGGAATGAACTGCTGCCAAACGCTAGTGGTAAGGAACCCACTGTCAATGCAGGAGACACAAGAGACGTGAGTTTGATTCCTGGGTCAGGAGGAGCCCCTGGAGGAGGGTATGGCAAGCCGCCCCAGGACTGTTGCCTGGAGAGCCCCATGGACAGAGGAGCCTGGCGGGCTGCGGTCCACGGGGTTGCAAAGTCAGACGCAGCTAAAGAGGCTGAGCACACACGCATGCAGCCTTCTCCTCCCTCGAGCTCCTGTCAAAGGGGCTCCAAGGAGGAAGCCTGTGAAGGCAGCAAGGGGGGCGTCCCTCCATGTCACAGAAGGCCTTCCACGGCTCCTCCCCCTCCTCTCGTTAATCCAGGGCTGCTTAGACGTGAGCACACACCAGAGCCACCCGAGGACTTGCTGAAACATAGCTTCTGGTCCTGGCCCTGAGGTTTCTGGTTTAGTAAATTTGGGGTCAGACCCCCAAATTTGCATTTCTAACAAGTCCCCGGGTTGCCAATGTTGCTGTTCAGCGTACCACACTCTGAGAAACCTGGTTCCCCAGCCTCGTCTCCTGCCATTTCATCCCACGTCCCCTACAAACCACAACTTTGCCCCCAGCCCATGCCTGCTGCCCATCATCAGTGGGTTTTTTGGTTTTGTACAGCATGTAGGATCTTGGTTCCCTGACCAGGGGTCGAACCCACACCCCCTTCATTGGAAGTGAGCCGTCTTAACCACTGGACTGCCAGGGAATTCTCCATCAGTGGTTTTGATGTGTGGTAAAGGCCAAGAAAGTCTGACCCAACCACACAGAATGAGACAACGGAATCCTGAATTCAACTGACTAGGAGACATGAAAAATCAAAACAAAACCTAAACTAAAACGAACCCTCTGAAGCTAGTTTCCATGGAAGGACTCAAGTAGGAGTGTACATCTGCGGTCCTCTCTGCTCCAGCCCTCGCCGGACCTATGTGAACACCTTGTTTCCCAACCTCTCTCTGCATTCAAGCAGGCCCAGGAGCGTTAGCCAAAGAGGGCAACAGACAGTGTGGCTCAAGAGGCACATGGATGACATGTGTGTCTCTACTCTCCTCGCCTCCCCGCTGCAGACATCACTAATCACTCACAGCTCGCTGGAACTGACTTAGCATCAGAATCCTCCCCAGTGTGGTCCAGACACCCACTTCCAAATAAGCAGACCTGGTACCCGAATTTAAAATTATGTGTACTGGTCAGGAACTGAGGATGCCTTCCTCACTGCCTCTCTTGACTCCTCTAATTACAAATTACTTCTATTCATTACCTGCTTCTGTCTCAGTTCCTGGTTCCATTCTCCTGCATCCCTGCCACCTCTTGATACTTCCAGCCATACAGAAATTTAGACTTCAACTCTTTTGAGTGGCCTTTTACTTTGGAGCTTAGCACAAGGCCCAGCAACCTAAGCGATGTTGTTATCTGGGAGTCTCTGAGTGAAAAAAAGCAAGCTTTCCTAGTGTTTCAGTTATTGTTGCCTAAGAAGCTGCTCCAAAACTTACTAGCTTTTGGAGAACTCTATACTTTGAAAAGATACATGCACTCCAATGCTTACTTCAGCACTATTTACAGTAGCCAAGACACAAAAGCAACCTGAAATCCACTGACAGAGGACTGGATAAAGAAGATGTGGTATATATATACACAATGGACTATTACTCAGCCAAAAAAGTCATGAAATATTGATATTTGCAATACCATGGATGGACCTAGGGATTACCATACTAGGTGAAATAAGTCAGACAGAGAAAGAAAAATATCATATCACTTTTATGCAGAATCTTAAAAGTTGATATGAATGAACTTGTTTACAAAACAGAAACAGGCTCAGACTTTAAGGATAATCTTACGATTATCAAAGGGGAAATATGGGGGGATACATTAGGAGTTTGGATTAATATATATACACTACTATATATAAAATAGGTACTCAACAAGGATCTACTGGATAGCCCAGGGCACTCTACTCAATATTCCGTAATAACCTATATGGGAAAAGAATCTGAAAAATAATGGTTGTATGTGTATGTATAACTGAATCACTCTGTTGTACACTTGAAGGTAACACAACATTATACAATAACTCAATTATGTGTGTGCATGCCCAGTCACTTCATTCGAGTCTGACTCTTTGCTGCTCCTGCTGCTAAGTCGCTTCAGTCATGTCCGACTCTGTGCGACCCCATAGACGGCAGCCCACCAGGCTCCCCAGTCCCTGGGATTCTCCAGGCAAGAACCCTGGAATGGGTTGCCATTTCCTTCTCCAATGCATGAAAGTGAAAAGTGAAAGTGAAGTTGCTCAGTCGAGTCCGACCCTTCACGACCCCATGGACTGCAGCCTACCAGGCTCCCCATCCATGGGATTTTCCAGGCAAGAGTGATGGAGTGGGTTGCCATTGCCTTCTCCACTGAATCTTTGAGACCCAATGAGTTGTAGCCCAATCTGTTCATGGGATTCTTCAGGCAAGAATGCCAGAGTAGGTTGCCATGCCTTCCTCCAGGGGATCTTCTCAACCCAGGGATCAAACCCACATCTCCTGTGCTTCCTGCATTGCAGGTGGATTCTTTACAGCTGAGCCCCTAGGGAAGCCCAAATCATATTTATTTAAATATAAAATAAAAACTAAAATTTAAAAAGTACTAGCTTAAAGCAACAGTGGTTTTATTTGCTCATCATTCTGTGGGTCAAAGCTTTGGTAGGGTTCAGCCGGATGCTTCTTTAGCTTCCCATGGCATCATATGGCTTTCTCAAATGATACAGATTTCAGGAGGGTCTTTCCACGTAGCTGCTCAGGCTTCCTCACATCATGGTGGTTGGATTCCAAAAAGGAGCATTTCAAGTGACAAAGGCAGAAGCTGTTGATCCCCTAGGATCCAGTTGCAGAGCTACACAGTGTCACTACTGTCGCATCTTACTTGGCAAATGGGCCACAGAGTCAGCGCTGACTTAAGAAGAAGAGAAATAGACTCTATTTCTCCAGGAGAGGAGTGGCAAAGAATTTGCACCATTTTTAAGCCACCAAATCTGGAGAGTTTAAGATTATGGTATCCAGTACATGCTCAATAAGGTCTTCATTAATGGTGGCTCAGCAGTAAAGAACATGCCTGCCAGTGTAGCAGACCGGGATTCAGGCCCTGGATCAGGAAGATCTCCTGGAGAAGAGAATGGCTACCCCCTCCAGCATGCTTGCCTGGGAAATCCCATGGACAGAGGAGCCTGGCGGGCTACAGTGCATGGGGTCGCAATGAGTTGGACATGACTTAGTGACTAAACAACAGGTGCTCAATAAATATTTCTTTTTAAAAATTTAATTTTTCCAATTTATTTTTGACTGCGCTGAGTCTTTTGTTGTGGGCTTTCTCTACTTGCAGAGGTGGGGGCTACTCTTCATTGTGACCCAAGGGCCTCTCATTGTGGAGGCTTCTTTGTTGCAGAACACAGGCTCTAGACACAGGCTCAGTAGTTGTGGGACATGGGCTTAGTTGCCCCGAGACACGTGGGATCTTAGCTTTCAGACCAGGGACCAAGCCTGCATCCCCTGCATTGGCAGGCAGATTCTTAACCAGTGGACCACCAGGGAAGTCCACAATCAAGATGGGTTTTTGTGAATTAATTTATTTTTTATTTGAAGGATAAAATTTTTTTTACAGAATTTTCCCGTTTTCTGTCAAACATCATATGAACCAGCCATAGGTGTACAAGTGTCCCCTCCTGCAATTAATGTTTTTTAAGTGAGTGAATAAATTGATGTCATTGCCAGGACTGGCTGGGGCTCTTGCAATTCATCCTGAAACCCAGATCCCAGGCCTGCCCCACATTTCCTTGCACAAACCCAGACTTAGGTCCTGACCCAACTGCATGCTACTGCAAGGTGATTGGTGGATTCCTACATCCATCCTGGTATGTGGGAGGGACGAAGGAGGTGCAGGCCTTGAGTGGGGACCCCACCAAAGGGTATGGATAGAAGCTCCCTGGAAATTAGTCACACTTGGGGGCAGGGAGTCAGGGCTGCCCCGGCCCATTTCTATCTTGTTGATGTGGAATTGGAGAAAATACTGATTTTTTTTTTTTTTTTTTTTTTTTTTGAGCACTGGAGACAGAGAGCAATCTGGGTTGCTATGCAACCAGTGCCTGTGCCCAGCTGATAACACCAGAGGAATTAACTGTCCTTGTCCTGCACAGGCTCTGGAGGAGGGGGCTGATGCTGCCTCCCAGCACCCTAGCCTCAGCCCCCCACCAGCTCAGTTTCTGGCCCAGCTACAGATGGGGGAATCTGGCCTCTCTCTTGCTTCACAAAGAACAACCAGGGGAGTCCCTTGCCTCGTGCCAAGGAGGAGGGCATTGCAGAGTGTAAGGAGAGGGCTGCCTGGGGGTCTCTTGGACACAGGGCATCCTTGTCTTCTTTGATCTGCTAATGAGCTGTGAATTAAAGACAAACACAAACTCAGAGGGAGGCTGGAAAGAGGGCCAGGCTGGTGAGGGCCTGGCCCAGAGTGAGGACAAGATGGGCAGAATGGGGACATCTCCTGGGGCAGCAGAGGAACACAAACAGTGCCGCAGCCGGGGCTCAGCCAGCTCTGCCCGCAAACAAGCCCCCCAAGGCCTGGGAGAGGCAGGCCAGGCAGGGATGGGATGTCCCAGTGGGCAAGGGAGAAGGGGGCAGGCAGGAATGGCCCCGGGCATCCTCAGAGGACCAAGGACTCTCATCCCCCAGAGTCTAAGGAGCAGAGAGAAGCCTGTCTAGGGACTCAGGGAGGAATCCTCAGGGGGAGACCCAGGGAGACATATTTAATGTGTTCATCTCCCCACTGGATCGACACTTTGAGGACAAAGACAATGTAATATAAGGATTTCCGAGTCAGACCTGCATTCAAATCCAACCACTTATATAGCTGTGGAACCTTGAGCCAACCACTTCACCTCCCTGAACATTAACCTTCTCAGCCACAAAAAAGGAGAATAATATCTCAACAGATGTGTCATGAGAATAGAACATGGTCATGTACTTGGTTTAACCACAAGCTGCTTTTCTGTGAGAGAAAACCAGTTGAATATCAGCTCATCTTAAACCATCCAGTGCTGAGCAGCGTCCCACACTCAGAACATACTCCGTAAATAGAAGCAGCTATTGATCCCTGGTATTGTACTGGGTGGTACACAGTGCATGTGTTCAGTGGATGAATGAATGAATGAAGAAGAGCAGGCTAGGGACAGCAGAGGCTGAGTAGCCGGTGGCTGGTCCCCAGAACCCAGAAGATGCTGAGAAGTGATAAGGGTATCCTCCCTGGGTCAGCAGGGAGCCATGTTCACAGCCCCTGCCTTTCTCCTCCTCCCTCCTCAGCCCCTCTCCCCCTCCCCCTGCCTCTGGATGCCCTCTGTTTATTTCTCTCTCTTGCCCCATTTACTGAGCAAAAGTCTTGTTTTCCGGTTACCATGGTTACCATTTACTTGCACACTTACTCTGTGCTGGGCTCCAATCTAAGCACTTTGTAGACATTAACTCATCTACTCTGAACAACCACCTAACTTGAACCTTATTTTTAACCCTTTGAGATAGGGTTTGACATCTGTTATTTTATTGAGGCATAATGTGCATACAATAAAACACACCCCCCTCTCTGTTTACAGTTCAGCGAGTTTTGGCAAATGTTTACATCCATACAGCCACTACCCTAGGCAAGAGGCAACATTTTTGGAACTTCCCTGGTGGTCCAGTGGTTAAGATTCTTTCTTCCAATGCCAGGGGTTCGGATTCAATCTCTAGGGTTTGATCCCTGGTCAAGGAATTAAGATCCCACATGCTGTGCAGTGAGACCAAAAAAAAAAAAGATGCCAAAGTCTCATCACCCCAGAAAGTTCCCTCCTGCCCTTTGCAGTCAAGCCCCCATGGAGTCTCCCACCCATCCCTCTGCACCAGCTGCCACTGAAGTGCTTTTTGTCACTGTGAATGTGTTTTGACTTTTCTAGCATTTTGTATGGCAATCATACAGTGTGTACATTTTTTGTCTGACTTCTCTTATTTATCATCAATTTCTCCCTTTTAGTTACTGAGTCATTGTTATGGATTGAATCATGTCCATACCACACCCCCTGAAAATTCAGTGGTTGAAGTCCTAACCCCCAAGATGATTGTATTTGGAGACCGGACATAAAAGGGGCAATTAAGGCATCACTGACTCAATGGACATGAGTCTGAGCATGCTCTGGGAGCGGGTGATGGACAGGGAAGCCTAGCATGCTGCCGTCCACAAGGTCACAAAGAGTTGGACACGACTAAGGGACTGAACTGAACTGAACTGAACTGAAGGTTAAATTAGGCCATGAATGCCTGATGTCCTTATAAGGAGAGGAAGAGACAAGCGGGGATGCACAGGCAGGGAGAAAAGACCACGCGAGGATGCAGCAAGAAAGCAGCCATCTGCAAGGTCAGGAGAGGGACCTCCGGAGAAACGAAATGTGCCTCAGCCAGGTCTTAGACTTTCAGCCTCCAGAATTGTGGAAACTGATGCCCCAGCTGGAGCCCGGGGGTCCCTGCCAGGGTTAAGAAAGCAAGGAAGGGGGAGGAGGCCTGGGAGTTTCCTGGGAAGGACTACCCCTCATCTTTGCCCTCAGAGGCCAGGATACAGCAGCCTTCAGCGGGAGCCCAGCTAGAGGAGTGGTCGGGGCCCCAGAGGCTGAGGGAAGACTGGGAGCAGGAGATATGCGGGGGGAGACTGCCAAACGAAAGACCCTGCTGAGGACTCGGGACAGGCCCTGCCCCAACGAACCTCAGTCTGCCTGTCACTGCAATGGGCATGATAATTCTCTTCCTGATCCATGGAGCCAGAAGAGATTTTAAAGAGAATGAGAGGAACTTCCTTGGCAGTCCAGTGGTTACGAGTCAGCAGGGGACAATTTCTGTGGTTCAGTCCTTAGCCTGGGAAGATCCCATATGGTGTGAGGCGACTGAGCCCGAGCGCTGCAGCTACTAAAGCTCACAGACTCGACAGCCTGTGCGCCACAGCAAGAGAAGCCGGCACACCACAATGAAGGCCCAGTGCCATCAAAAGTAAATAAATGAGTGCAGTCATTTTAAAAAGTAAAAGAGAACGAGAGGACTGGAGTCCCATGTTGCCACGTCAGTAAAGTGGGGAGTGGGGAGACTGGTCACCTCCACTGCACAGAAGATAAAGCTGAGACCCAAGGAAGAGAAGGGACAGCAGGGTCTGGGCCAGCCCACCATGACGTGCCACCGCTGCGGGCTGAGACACTGTCTCCAGGTCTGAGCTCTGAGAATGGCTCTGGGGCTTTGTGCCTCCGACACTTGCCTCCCAAACAGGCTGCAAGCTCTGGAGTCTGACATCGTGTCCAGTTTCCTATTATCTCGCTGGAATGTAGTGGGCTGCTGACACACAGATGGTACCCAGTCAACATTTGTGTAATAAATAAATCCATGAACAGTAGCCGTGGTTTTCAAAGGGGCATATGAGTAGCCTGGCAGAGTACCAGAGAGCACCCTTTCTTGGAATGTCCCTTTTGTTCAGAGTATGGGGGAAATAATCATGCAACAGTTATCATTCTGGGGGGTAATTTTTAGCTGTCATAAAGTAGAAACACCAGGATGACGGTTTCTTTAAGAAAAAATCAAACATAGGATAACCGTATGAATCAACAATTCCACTTCCGGGTCTATATCCCAAACAATTAAAAACGGGGACTCAAACACCCGTGCTCATTGCAACATTCTTCACAATCGCCAAAAAGTGGAAAACAACCAAAAGTCCATCATCAGTGGGTGAACAAACAAACAATATGCAGTCTATCCATACAAGGAAATATTATTCAGGCTTTAAAAGAAAGGAAATTCTGACACGTGCTACAACATGGATGAACCTTGAAGACGTTGCACTAAGTGACGCAAACCAGACACAAAAGAACAAGCCTTGTATGAGTCCACTTAGACGAAGCACGTAGTCAGATTCACAGAGCCCGTAGCTAGAATGATGGTTACTGGTAGGGGCTGGAGGGAGAGGGGAACAAGGAGTTTCTACTTAATGGACACAGAGTTTCTGTTTGGGAAGATGAGAATTTTCTGGGAATGGATGACAATGATGACTGTACAACAATGTGAATGTACTTAAAGTCACTGAACTGTACCCCTAAAAATCGTTAAAATGGGTACATTTTATGTACATATTGTGAGTAGTGGTAAATTACACACAACTCCACAGCACTGAAATCATCAGCATGGGTGATCAGGGTCACCTTTCTATCTCAGTGGGTGAGCCTGGTGGTCAAGGTCATTGTCCACACCGAATGACTCCTCGGGAGCTCCGGGCCCTGAAGTCCAGGCTGCAAGTTGGATGGAGAAGTCAGGGAGGGAGGAGATGGGTGGATTTAAAGGAGCCTGGTCAGTCAGCTGATTTTCCCAGTATTCCACCAAGTCTGCCAAACTGGTACTTCCTTTCCTTCACAGTATCTCTTGAGTGTGTGCCAAGAGCAGATTTAGGGACTTCCCAGGTGGGCTGGTGGTTAAGAACCTGCCTTCCAATGCAGGGGATGAGGGTTTAATCCCTGGTGGGGGAATAAGATCCCACATGCCTCAGGGGAACTACTGAACCCATGAGCTACAATTAAGATCCCATGTGCTGTCACTAGAACTCGATACATTCAAAAATAAATGAATATATATATATTTTTAAAGAGCAGATTTACCAGAACAGACATGGCAGGATGAGGGGCGCAGAGGCAAACCACACCCAGGGTCTGGGGTCTGGAGCATCTAGGCCAAGAGGAAATACACAATGCCTGCATCTGTAAGATGGACTGAAAGTGCTCCAGGGGGTTGGAAAGGAGGAAACTTGAAAAGCTCTTTGCACAGGACTTGGCCCAGAGCAAGATCCTACGAGATACCAGTTGCTGTTCTTACTTTGCTTTGGTTCATTTTTATTTTTTCCTTTTAACTCTCATAGAAGGTAAAGACGAACCAAGTCAGTTGGCCATGAGGTGGGGAGAGTGGGGGGTTCTGTGAAAGGAGTAGGCAGTTTTATTTTGAATTTCTTTCCAACATAGGAGAAAAATCTCACTGAGAAAGCAAAGTGGAGTTTGGCTAACCGTGATTTCTCTGTATTTCCCCACCCCCATCTCAGTCAAGGGCCTGCTCTAACATTAACCACCGCCCTCTCTGCAATTTGTGCCCCCACCCCGGTGACTCACACTCCTCAGAAATGATTGTTCACCGGCCTCCTCAGTCCAAAGCTCTTGATGGATTTGGTAATTGGAGTAATTACGGTAATTTTACCTTAAAGACAGGCAGCTGCAGATTCGCTATTGGGGAGCCCCTGCCCTGGGCCCCCTGCCAGCCAGTGTTCAGGGACAATGAAAGTGGCTCCCCATCCCCTCCCCCAGAAGGCAAAGTGGCTGGGGTGGGAAGAGGGGTTCTCAATAGAAGGCTCTCCCACCCTCTGAGCAGCCCCCAGAGGGGGCAGGGAGCAGCAGGATGGGTTTGCCAGGAATCTTTCATTTCTACCACCCTAGCCTTGGCTCCAGGGATGTGCAAAACACAACAGTGGATGTCAGCTTGTTTCCCACCCAGACTTGACAATCAGGACAAGAGACCCTCCCCTACCAAGTCTGTGGATGAAGTCCCTTATAGATCACAGTGGCACATATCCTGCAAGATCCAAGTGTGAGGGGCAAGCAGTGGTGTGGACCTTGGGAAGTATAGGAGGAGAGTTTGCAGGCTCAGAAGGTAAAGAATCCACCTGCAATGCAGGAGACTGGGGTTCGATCCCTGGGTCAAGAAGATTCCCTGGAGAAGGGAATGGCAACCCACTCTGGTATTCTTGCCTGGAGAATCCCATTGACAGAGGAGGCTGGTGGGCTACAGTCCATGGGGTGACAAAGTCGGACACAATTGAGCAACTAACACTTTCACCTGCCCACAGCCAGGTACCAGGCCCTCCACTCAGAGCCTCCACCCCTCAGCCCCCTTCCCACTGAGCCTGGGCTGCCCTGCCCCCAGAAGAACTTTCCCCTTCACACTAGTGCCCCTAAGATGCCAAGAGCCAAGTGTGGGGAGGGGAGGACATGGGAAGTGAGATCTCTTCTGATTTCAAGGTTAGAAGGCTTCTCAGAGAGGAAGGACTTCATTGAAGATCTAGAAGAATATATGGGACCCTTTGAAAGGGCCTGGGGCAGTAGCCGAAACCCAGAGCAGACCAACTGATGTCCCATGCCAGGGCATTGGGGCCAAATGTAGATTTGCTAAGAGCAAATCTGGGAATAGTCTCAGAATTCTCAGGCCACTGATCTGGTAGATTTAAACCATTCCAGTTAGGACTTACCTGGTAGTCCAAGGCAGGGGATGCAAGTTCAATTCCTGGTTAGGGAATTAATACTGCCTAGGGGGGCGGCTAAGCCCGCCCACCACAACAAAAGATCCTGTATACTGCAACTAAGATCCAAGACAGTCAAAAATAAAAATAAATAGTTTTAAAAAATAAATAAATTAGTAAACCCTTCCGGTCTTCCCAAACCCCTTTGGATCCAGTTCCAGTCTCTGCCCAGCCTGCCCACTGTCCCCTTGACCTCTCTCAGCTCCAGCCACACCAGCCTTTCAGGATCTCCTCCACTCAGAGCCTAACACACACTGTTCCTCTGGCCCAGAGTGCTCTTTCACCTCTCACTGTTCATCTTTCAAGTTCAGCCTCCTGGAAAACTTCAGAAGTAGTCCATTTCCCCTCACTTTCATCTCACTCCCCACAATTGTAATTAGCAATACCACAGTAATCAGCAAACAGCAATTTGCGGGATGCGTCATTTTAACTTTTTTCCTCCTTCACTAGGCTATAAACTCTGAGATGAAGATCTGTGCTGATTCAGTACTCCATCCCCAGTGTCTGGCTCTCAACAGAAATTTTTGTTGAGTGCATGTTGGAGGTTTTCATCAGGCAGAAATGGAGTTGAAGGGCATTCTCAGAAGAGGGAACAGCGTGAGCTAAGGCTCTGAGGCCAAAGAAGAGACAGAGTAAGTTCAGAAAATGTGGGGCCAAAGTGGGGAGCAGAGGAGGAGCAAGGGGACAGGGTGGAGTGACTGCTGCAGCTGAGGACAAAGGGTAGGAGGAGCCTGCGTGAAGGGGGTGAGGAGGGAGGGTTGGGGAATCTTTGGGAGGGAGTCTCATCCATCTCTTGGCCCAGCTGCCCCCGAAGATTTCTCTGCCCTGGCAAGCGATGCTGTAGCAACAATGGCCACGGCTGACACCTTTCCTTCCCTCTATCTACAGACCTCTCCTGACTCTTCCGATGGCTGGTCTCTTATCATTTTGATGTCGGTTCCAGCATGACCTCCTCAGAGAGGTGTTGGTAGCAGACACTCCACACACGTCAGCCCCACCCACACCCCTTGGCGCCCACCATGATGGCTTCCGATTGCCAGCACCCAGGACTCTCTCTGCCCAGGGTCTTCCTCTGACATAGGAAGATGCTCAGGCTCGGAGTACGTGGGACAGGCCTGATGAGCTAGGGAGTTAATACCCCTGGGAGGAACACTCAACCCATCAAAGAAGAAGAAGAAGAATACTTCATCCTCTTTGCTCCTTGGTTGGTCTGCATTAGAGGCACATCTAATGTTTCCCAGAAATCCCTGCAGCATTTAGCCCCAGCCTGAAGAAAAGTTACATTAATCAAAATAGCCTGGAGTTAAAACTCCCCTCCAGGTCCTCCCCACCATTCTATGCAAAACAAAGAACTCTCTCACCTGAAGGGAAAAAAATGGACATTAAGGTTGATTATGCCCAGCTCCCAGCCAGTCCAGCCTCTAGCTGATCTCCAAAATTCCTTGCCCCAGCCCTTTAAGAGAAAACTACTCCGAACAACCTTGGAGAAGAACAGGCCCCCAAGGACAGTAGCTTTCCACATATATGCCTGCATATGCTTATTTTCCTGGGTCAGTGCAGCAGCTCACTAATCTGACTGCTGCCCCTTCTTGCCTCATTAAAGGTGATCTGTTCCTGTAAAGTGCCCGTCTGTTCTTTTTCTGAACCTCGCCTTCTCTAATTCCCTTACCCTACACAGCGGGTCATGGCTCTAACTTGCTCAAAAAACGCACCCTTCACTGGCTCTGGCCCTTCCCCATCTCAGATCTCTGCTCTCACTGAGTCTTCCTGGGACCACCTCCCAAATACTTGTTCTCCAGCTCTTGGCTCAGAATCTGTTTCCAGGGGCCCCAAAGGTAAGACTCTTCTCTAGCCACTCAAAACAAAGATCCACTCACGTTCCCACCCCGTCCCCACCCCATTCTCTCTCTCTC
>SJYX01016332.1:14188-106482 GCA_006410675.1 Oreotragus oreotragus | reverse complement strand
TCTCTCTTGTCTGCCTCACTTTCTCAGAAATTGATCACAATGTGAGATCATTTGTTCCTAAGTTCCTGTGTCTCTCTCAATAGTCTGTGAGTGCCCTGAGGGCTGAGACTCATCCTATTTATTACCCTGGCCCCAGCCTAGCCCAGGGCTGGGATCACCGTGGGTATTTAATGTCATTGCCAAGCGACTGCAGACTCCCTCATTTCATCCTCCCCACTCTCCGTGTTGTAGCAATAGCACAAGAATCTCTCTCTTGGGCAAGTTACCTGCAGTCCCGTGGAGTTGGACTGGAGCCCTATCTACCAGCCAGGCCCATGGTGGCCCCGTTTCAGCGCTGCCACTGGGGGAGGCACTCACCTGAATGCCAGGTGAGACACCTCCTCTGCTCAGGGTCATTCACACCATTTGCCGCAGGAAGCGCTCCCATGGGAGGTCATCCGTTCTCCCACCTCAGAAGCTGGAGGCTGCAAGGGCTTGTTTTAGTCTCTTCCTACTGCCACAACAAAATACCACAGCCTGGGGGCTTAAACAACAGATGCTTATTTTCTCGCAGGCCTGCGGACTAGAAATCCAAGGTCAAGGTGCTAGAAAATTTGGTTTCTGGTGAGAAGTCTCTTGCTGACTTGCAAATGATTGCTTCCTCATTACGTGCTCACCTGGCTTTTTCTCTGTGCCCATGGACAGAGAGCGAGCACTGGTGTCTCTTATAAGGACACCAGTCTTATCGGATCAGGGCCCACCCTGTGACCTCGGTTAAGCTTAATTACCTTCTTAAAACCTGATCCCCAAATATAGTCATCTTGAGGGTTATGGCTTCATCACATGCATTGGGGGTGGGAGTGGGTGGGTGATGCAATTCAGTCCAAAACAGGGCTCCTTAAAAGAAACATGATTCCAGGCCCANGACCACTGGTGTCTCTTATAAGGACACCAGTCTTATCGGATCAGGGCCCACCCTGTGACCTCGGTTAACCTTAATTACCTTCTTAAAACCTGATCCCCAAATATAGTCATCTTGAGGGTTATGGCTTCATCACATGAATTGGGGGTGGGAGTGGGTGGGTGATGCAATTCAGTCCAAAACAGGGCTCCTTAAAAGAAACATGATTCCAGGCCCAGTGAGCCCCAGGCTGCAAAGAGACCTGAGAGGCTGGGTACCCACTGTGAGCTGTGCTAACCCAGCAGCCGGGCTGGTGTGAGGTCATCAATCACCATGACGCCAGAGAGTCGGGGAAGAACAGGCCCAGTGAGCCCCAGGCTGCAAAGAGGCCTGAGAGGCTGGGTACCCACTGTGAGCTGTGCTAACCCAGCAGCCGGGCTGGTGTGAGGTCATCAATCACCATGACGCCAGAGAGTCGGGGAAGATGAGGCCTCGGATAGCGCCGAAGATGAATGAGGAAACTGACATGTGATTAAACTGGGCTCCTCGCCTGATGGCTGATGGGCAAAGTCCGTGCAGCCACGCCTGGGCTCCCAGCACCCACTGAGGCATGTGCCCCTCCTCCTGCCAAGGTTAAGGCAGGAGGATCCTCCCTCCTACCACACAGCTCCCTGGCATCCCAGCCTTGTTAATGAGGGAGTGAGGTGTACCATGGGACCAGTGCAGATGCCAAGAACCATGGGGGAGATAATATCATTCATTACCGTCGCAGGCCGCCTGGCCTTTGTTGATAATTAATAATAATGAACAGGTCCTTCAGGTGCGTTTCCTCATTCTCACACGTCACACCAAGGAGATCAGATTTAACTCAGGTGGCGAAGACAACAGTTTCCGGAAGACACCGAAAGAGGAGCAGGGAGGACTCATGTATCTGTTCATTCGGCAAATGGATTTTTATTGAGCACCTACTCTGCACCATTATATCCACAAAGGTGGACGAAGCCTCATGTGGTCTCTGCTTTCATGAGGCTGCATCCCAGTCAGGGTCTCAGATGAGAAAAAGTTAAGTCTGATACTTTCAGGTAGTGATAAAAGCTAAGAAGAAAATTAATTAAGGTGGTGAGAAAGAGAAAGAGAAGAAACATTGATCCCTGGGTGGGGAAGGTTCCCTGGAGGAGGGCATGGCAACCCACTCCAGTATTCTTGCCTGGAGAATCCCACCGACAGGGGAGCCTGGCGGGCTACAGACCATGGGGTCGCAAAGAGTCAGACACAACTGAAGTGACTTAGCACACACGCAGCTTCAAATAAGATGGTCAGAGAAAGCCTCTGGAAGGAAGTGGCATGTGAGCTGAGACCTGGAGACGAAAGGAGCTGGCTGTGAGAGTAGCTGAAGGGAGAATGTTCTGGGAGGAGAAAACAGTGCATGCAGACATCCCAAAGCAGAAATGAACCTGGTACATCTGAGAAATGGAAAGGAAGCTCGTGAGGCTGGTAGAGTGGGCAAAGTGGCAGCAGATACAACAGACGGGCCTCACGGGCCAGGGTAAGCTGTTGGGATGCTATTAATACTTGAAGTGGCGTGGCATCTCTCTGGAAGGTGGTCAGTAAGAGGGCTTTCTGTAGAGCTGAGCTTTTGTTTTGCAAGGGTCACCACGGCTGCTGTACAGGGACAGACAGGAGGGCAAGGAGAAAGAGTAGTGAAAAGGCAGAGAAGGGACTTCCCTGGTGGTCCAGTGGTAGGGGTTCGATCCCTGGTCGGGGAACTTAAGATCCCACACGTCATGCAGGATGGCCAATTTTTTTTTTTTTTTAAGCATTGAAGCCACTGAGACTTAGTATCGTCATGTCACCACCACCACCATTATCACCACCATCATCACTATCAACAACACCATCACCATCACCATCATCAAAAGGATCAAGATGACAGAGGCTTGGGCTAAGATGATAGCAGGAGCAGAGAAGAGCATCTGTGCCCCTGTATCTGAGGGCTAGCTCCGGTGACTGGGGCACACTTTGCCTGTGCCCATGCAAGCTGAGCCCTCACTCCCATGCACTCCCTACAGTGGGCTCCCACCCCATGATTGCTGTATGCCAACACCACTCGTGGACTTAGATCTGCATGGATTTTTGTTCACGACTTTGCCTGTGCTCATATAGAATTCCTTAAGGAAACCACAGCCACTGGCTCCAGAGAAGGTCGGCTTCAGCTAGCCTGGCCCAGAGACATCAGTTTCAGTGGAGGTGCTAAGAGCTATCACACTAAACAAAAATTTCTGCCCCCTCCATGCCTGAAGGCAGCTCCAGGCAAAACTGCAAACCCCAGGATGGAATCCTAAGATATGCACAAACTGAACCTTGACCTCACAGCAAGGTTCTACCTTGTTTCACAGCAGACAGAGGCCTGAGGGGGAGATTGATCCCAGGGTGGACTCTGGCCTTCTCCAGAGGGACCGGGTGAGCCCTCAAGGTCAAAGAGCTCCCAGGGACCTAGGCTCAGACCCATTCCCCATCAGAGCACTTCCTGATATTCCCTCTGACTTCACAGAGGAGAATGCTGACAGACTTTGTGAACCTGTTGCTATAAGACAGAGGGAAGCAAGCAGCTAGTTCTTCTAGAGGCAATAAGACCAACCACTGAGCATGGAGACCAGGCCTGGAAGGGGCGGCCTCAGTGATTTTTGGTCTCAGGTGGGAGATGAGATTAAAGGACCCTCCTGAGACAGCCCAGGAAGGAGCCCAGCACCCAGAGGCAGGGAAGAGGCAGCTGGATGGCCCTGGGGAAGGGCCAGCCATGGGTCCCCCACCATGAGGCCCCTTCCTGCTGGACATCAGAATGAAAGCTAGGGGAGTGCTGGGATGACGACAAGAGCTTGCAGTGAGGGGCAAATTCAGAGTCAAGATGGGTTATGAATATTGAATATTATGTTAATTATAATTAGTATAAAAGATCATATAATTATCATATAATTATGGATATCCCAAGTTCAATTCCAAAATCTCTTCCCAATTTGTTGTGCAGCTCTGAGCAAGGCTCTTCCCCTCTCTGAGCCTCAGTTTTCCCATCTGTACAAGAGGAACTGGGCTAGATACTTGCTAAGAACTGACAGGCCAAGAGTCCTTCAAGCCAGTTCTTTCAGGAGGTTCCTGAGAGTTCAAACTTTTCTTACATCCTGGTGTGACAGTTGCAGATTATCCCCACGGATTCTCTCTCAGCTCTGTGGCCTGCTGCCTCAGGACCTTTGCACTTGCAGTTTTCGGTGTCTGGAAGCTTTACCTCATTCTCCAGACTATGCCATACTATACTATACTTGTTTTACATTCCCGTTGTTCCTTATATTTCTTATACAACCCAATACACTTTGTTACTTGATATTTACTCGTGGCTATTTGACTCATGTTGTATCTCTTCCACAGGGCTGTGAACTTGTAGGTCCAGGGCCCCTGTCCTGTTCATTGTGATTCTAGCATTCCACATGGTGCCTGGTCTAGAGTAGGCATTCATTAAATACCTGTCAAATGAATGAATGAATGATGGCTATCATCATTATGATTTGGAGCCAAGAAGTTCTCTAAGAAGGTTGGAGAACCCAGTTCAGGTTCAGATCTCCCCAGAAAGGGAATGGCACAGTCTGCACAACTCCCCTCAATGGCCTTCAGCTCAGTCTGCACAACTCCCCTCAATGGCCTTCAGCTCCAAGGGGCTGGCCCCTCCCTGTACCTGCACCCCTTTCCCTGCAGGGGAGAGGCTCCTGCAAGGGGTAAGGGGAAGCTGTCTGTGTCTTCTCTGCTTTCTTGACCCTGTGATCCAGGGCGGGGCCACTCTGGCGTGGGGGAACAGGGCCGCTTCCAGGGGATCTTTGATCGGCCAGGCCACCAGATCTTTGCCACTCGGGGAGTCTGCAGAGAGAGAAAGATTCCTACGCATGAACACACACATGCATGCCTGGAGTTCAAATGTGTGTGTAAAAACACTCATGCACGTGCACTTTCACAAAGACTCATGCTCGAAATACAAGACGCCCACATCCAGATCCACACCAGTTGTGTGCATGGATCATATCAAGTCCACACACACAATGTTCCCCAAAGGGTGCACACACAAACACAGGCACAGAAACATGTGTGCACATGCGTTCACGCTCATACACAACAGAAGTGCGTGCAGGGCGCCTGCTGACCCACGCAGACAGGTTCACATAAACATGTGCACAAGGCCAACTTCTTGGTTCTGGACTCCTCCCTGGAACACTCGGGTACCTTCCTTTCTCCTGCCGCTTCTCACCACAATCACTCCACACCCCACTTTCCCAACCCTTGGCAAAGCACACAAGAGCTGCCTAAAAACGGGGCAGTCGCGATAGCTTTCAGAAGACCCCGGTGCACAGCACCGTTCCCGCCTTGCTCAGCCGGGTCACCTCCCAAGTTTCTGAGACCCCGCCTCCTCGCTCGCTGCAATGGGCTCGGGGTGCCCCCTTGTGGCCACAATCGGCAGCGCCGTTCCTGGCAGCTTGGTCCCGAGTGCTTGCAGATGCGGAGGATTCAAACGCAGGGCCACCAGGTGCCCTCCCGGTGCCCCTTGCCCCTTTCTTCTTCCACCTGGTGGGGCGTGGGGGTGAGTAGGGGGCACTCACCCACTCGGGGCCGTCCGCCGCCTTCTTCTTGTCTGCGTGCGTCTTTCACAGCCAGAGCTTGAGTCGCCCGTCGCAGAGCTGGGGCTGTCGGCCACTGCTTTCCTTCAGTTTTCACATCTGGGCCATCAAGAAAGGCGACCTGGCCAGAAAGTCTCAGCAAGGACGTCAGGCCGCCGGGGTAACAGGCAGAGCTGGGGGTGGGGGGTCAGTGGGGCCTCTTTCCTGTCCCAGTCCCCCAAACAATATGTATTTGTTGAACTTAGGGCCGAAGCATTAGTTTGATGGGAGGAGGTGGGCCTTTCAGCCCCCTTAAAGGAGGACATGGACTAAGAGCAGAGCCCACGCCCACCCTCGGGCTTCCTGGACAGCAATCTCCCCAGCCAGAGACAGGTGGTCTGAACATCAAAAGATTATTGCAAAAAAAAAAAAAAAGATTATTGCAACTTAAAGAAAACCAGATAACTCAAGTTAGCTCTTTTCTATATATGGGAAGTTCTTTTCAAGAGTCTGGGCTCACTGAACTCATTCCTGTGATACTCACCTCAGCTCTCTGGAGCCAGCATCTTGCACTTCTTCAAGGCTCAGTATAGGGAGTGGCTGCAGTCTGATCGCTGCTAGATGGCAGGTGTTCTTTCCTTCCTGAGTTCCCTCGGGGCTCACTGGCTCGTCATCTGTGGTGGCTGCAATCACTGGTGACCGTGACAGCCTTGTTTACTGATACGGCAGGAAATACTCCACTTCTCCATGTACTGGTGCCTCAAGATGGGGCCTGGCCACCAGCTCTCTAGGCAGCATCCTCACCAGCCAGGAGCCCTTACCTCAGGCATAGGTGCCTCCCTGGACCACCCGCCTCTCTGCAGGAGCTGCACGGCTTATTTGGAGTCAGTGGAGTCCAAATGCTGAAGGTTTCTCCCCAGCCCTGCCCCCCTCCCACCACCAAACCCCCCACCACCACCTCCGACCTGACTGCAAGCCTGAACTTGCAGCCGTTCAGATTCTGCTGCTGCAGGGAAACAGAACATCTGTTTCTGAACAGAACCTCTGTTCAGTCAGATCCTGTCCACTCAGCAGCAATGGCCTAGGATGCAGGGGCTGAGATCCTGACTTAAGAAAGCAAGTTTGGAGGATGAGGATGTGGGACTTTTGGCTGAAGAAGTGATTTCCCAGACTCAAGCGCAAGCCCCAGGATCAAATAAATGGGCTTAGAGCTCAGACCCATTACCCCAGGAAGTTATTTCCTAGCTAAGGCTCATTGTCCCAGCAAGTGATTTTTCCAGGCTGAAGCAGAAGTCCACCCTAGGGCCCAAGTTTTCGCCTCAGGGTCCCTTCCTACTGTCCTCAAGCCAGAAAGGCAAATGGATGGAAATGGTTAGAGGTGTGCGCGTTCTCTCACTTCACAGAACAGCCCCTTAGTGAAGCGTGGAGGATTCCCAGGGCCCTGGAGAAGGAAGGCCACTTAGGTGGAGGAGACTAAAAAGGCCCAGAACCGAGTCACACCCGTGTTCAGTTCAGTTCAGTTCAGTCGCTCAGTCGTGCTCGACTCTTTGGGACCCCATGGACTGCAGCTTGCCAGGCCTCCCTGTCCATCACCAACTCCCAGAGTTTACTCAAACTCATGCCCATTGAGTTGGTGATGCCATCCAACCATCTCATCCTCTGTCGTCCCCTTCTCCTGCCCTCAATCTTTCCCAGCATCAGGGCCTTTTCCAATGAGTCAGCTCTTCGCATCAGGTGGCCAGGTATTGGAATTTCAGCTTCAGCATCAGTCCTTCCAATGAATATTCAGGACTGTGACCCTCTTTTGACAGCTAAGCAGTGAGGGAGGAGCAGTCGTTTCTTTGGGTGTACTTTCTGAGGAGGTCAGACAAGAGTGCAGAAAAGAAATCAGATAAAACCCTAATAGTTCCAATGGCATCGCTGTCCTAAAGTCATGTGATGAGGTGCGGCAACAAATCCCTCATTCCACCAGAGAACAAGAGCGCTCAGCACATCCATAGAATTTATTCCGAGCATCACTAACAGGTGATTTTGTGTTTGTTTTGTTTTCAGTGTGCAGTATATTGATATTACAGTATATTTCAATGTGCAGTATATTGATGTGCAGTATATGCAGAAAAGTGCACGGATCCTCAGTGGACAGTATGAATAACAATCTCCAGTTGTCATTTTGTTTCCAACGTTTATCGAATTATTACTACTACATGCCCAGCACCAGACACGTGCAGGCATCATTTACATATCCAAGGGTGAGTGCTACTGTCCCCAGTTTACAGATCGGCAGACAGACCCAGGAGTAGATGGGCCACCTACACATATCCAGCTGGCAAGCTGCAGACCCAGGGTTCAAATCCAGGTTGCAAGCCCCAGACGCAGTGCTCTCAACTGCTATGCGCTATGGTTTGTGGAAGCCACAGTGAAGGAAGTGATCTGAGCCCATTCTTTCCCCTCCATAAACTCTGCTCTCCTTTCTGAATTCCTGGTCTCACCAGATGGTTGCTTCAAGGAGTGCACTGAGTGCCGTTCCTAAAATGATTTCTTTTACTCCTCACATCCAATTCGTTGCTGTTGCTTAGTTGCTAAACCGTGTCTGACCCTTTGCCATCCCATGGACAGGAGCCCACCAGGCTCCTCTGTCCATGGGATTTCCCAGGCAAGAATACTGGTGTGGGTTGCCATTTCCTTCTCCGGGGGTCTTCCCAACCTAGAGCTCAAATCTACCTCTCCTGCATTGGCAGGTGGGTTCTTTTTTTTTCAAAGTTTATTTATTTGACTGTGCCAGGTCTTAGTCACAGCATGTGGGATCTAGTTTCCTGACCAGGGATTGAACCCAGGCCCCTCTGCATTGGGAGCTCTGAGTCTTAGACACTGGACCACCAGGGAAGTCCTCAGCAGGTCGGTTCTTTACTACTAAGCCACAGGGAAGCCCTCACATGAGCCCCCAGGGAAGCCCTCACATCCAACTAGCCGCTAGATAATTTTGTTTCATTAAAAAAAATTTTTTTTTTAATTTTTAACTGGAAGATACTTGGTTTAAAATGCTATGCTGGTTTCTGCCATACAACAATATGAATCAGTCATAACTATATATATATCCTTTCCTTCTTGAGCCTCCCACCCACCTCTCATCCTACCCCTCTAGGTCATCACAGAGTGCCAGGCTGAGCTCCCTAAACCTCTAGATAATTCAGTCCTTCATATATATCTTGCATTCACCCCCTTCCCCCAATTCCCACCATCCTGGTCCAAGCACCCCTCCTCTCTGGCCTGGACCACAGCCTCATCACAGTCTCCCTACCTGGTTTCAAGGTACCCTTAAGACCAGACGGGTTCATTTCATGCAGGGTGCTCATTCTTTGAATTGTCCAGTGATGTTCACCACCTTTCTTCCACATAGTAAGTCTGGTAGAGTTGATCTCTGGGTTGTGAATTTTTCAAATATGGCTCTTGTGTTATAGACAACACGGATGAAAACATCTTGAAATAGAATCGATATAAGCTTCCTGAATCCGAGCTGACGCTGGGCCAGGAGACAGAGAAAAGCACAGCTGTGGGCGATCCCTTCACCTGGTCAAGGTGGGTGAGAGCCAGAGAGATAGAGACTTGCTGGGCCAAGAAACTGCATTCTGGGTGTGGAGACCAGACCCAAAGGCCGGCGGTTCCAAACCCTGACGGTGCACTGGAATCACACAGGAAAGTCCCGACGCCTGGGCAAAACTCCAGACCAGTGCCACCAGAACCAATGGAAATGGGACGTGGGCATCTGCATAACTGGAAGCTGCCCACTTGATTCCACTGTGCAGCCAAGGCTGGGGCACTCTGCTGGAAGCATCCTTATGCCACGAGGGCTCAGAGAACTGTACAGAAGCTTTCAGGAATTGAGAGGGAACAGATGCCACTTCTGGGAGGGAGCGGCCGGGTGCATTCTTCAGGTGACAAGGGGAAATTACAGTGCTGCCCGTGACTCCAGAGAAGACAAATGCTCCCAATCAGATCAGGATCCTCCAAGCTCCATTTGAAGTGGCACAGTGGCTCCCCCTAGCGGATGTTAGAGCACATTTACTATAGCTTGCCATCATTTGAATGATGGGAATGTTAGCACGTTCAGCGTAGCTTGCCGTTATTTGAACATGGGGCGGTCTCACATTTTAAAATCCTCTAGCTCTAATTCCTCTCTGAAAAAAAACTAAGAGAGGATTAACCTGGGGTCCTGTCCCTGAGGGACAACAACTTGCAACAGCTGACTGGTGGCTGCTCCTTCGACGGGCTTCTCGGCAGGGCTTTCCAGAGAGGTTCTGGAAGTTCCCCAGAGGGTTGAGCCTTGCTCTGATCCTTCTTTGGAATTCGGTCAAGCCTCCCTGCAGAAGCACGTTCTCCAATATAAAATAAAAAGGTAACAAAAAATCAGGTTGCCCAATTAATGAACTAAAAAAAGTAATTCCAGCTCTAATAACTCAGACTTATTCTCTCTCCTTTGTTTAGAAGCCTTGTGGGGGTTGGTGGGACATGGGTTGAGAGAGAAAAAGGGGACAAAGATGACCACCCAGGTGACCCCCTGGGTCTGTCCTGTTCTCCAGCCCATCAGCCTTGCTGCCTCCGTGTAGCCAGCGGGGGTGCAGAGACAGGGGGCTTCTGGAAAGGTCAGAGCGCTGTGTCTCCTCCTCGTTCTCTTCCAATACCCCAGCCTGGAGAACTGGCACTGCGGAGCAGGGCTGGCACTAGAGTCAGGGCTGAGGTTCCCTCCCAGCCCCACCGGTGTGACTCTGAGCAAGGTGCCTCAGTTTCCCCATCTGTCAATCAGGGATAACCAGAGACCCTACCTCACTGCATGCTTCTGAGGGTTAAAAACCATCGTGTGTATAAACAAAAATGCCTGGAAAAGCACGTGGTATGCAGTAAGCATTCACTAACCGGGAGCTCTTCTTTTTGTGATAGTTATTAAATGAATATTTGTTATTAAAATCAACCTGAAGACTAATCAAGGAGTGAGACTGAGGGAATTCCTGGGTGGTCCAGTGGCTAGGACTCGATGCTTTCACTGCCGAGGGCCTAGATTCAATTCCTGGTTGGAGGACTAAGATCATGTGGCGTGGCTAAAAAAAAAAAAAAAAAGATGAGTGAATTTGTGCTTGAAATGAGAGAACAGAAGTTCTGCGCATGATCTGCCAGCCCTTTGGACAGATGGGAACAGATCCCCAAAGGTCAGGATGGCACGAGTCGGTGCCAGGACTACCCCGGTGCCAGGGCTGCCCCCGGCCCCACAGCTTGTCAAATGAGTGGACTTGATCAGGCCCAGCAGGTTTGTGAGGGTCTCCTGAGCACAGGAACCCTGTTTGTTTCTTTAATACGGATCTACGCCCTCCAGCCCAGCCCTGCCCTCGAAGACCTCTGAGCTCAGCTGGCCAGCTTCCCCCCAGCCGCTTAAGCTGTCTTCACAGTATAAGAGGAGCTCCGGCTCCTCCCTGGGGAGCCGGGGAGGTGTCTGTAACAGAGAAGAGCTGGGTCCCTGGAGGCATTCGTGTGTCCATCAGTGGAGGAGCCAAACCGGGCTCACAGGAGAGCACCTCATTCGCCAAAGTCCTCTCCCCTCCCTGGAGAGTCTCCCATCGCCATCGGCCATGGCCACGGCCCCACTGACGCCAGGAAAACCAGGCTGGAAAGTGGTAAAATGCTGAATCTAGGGTGATGGGGAGATGAAAGAGTAAGGGGTGGGAAGGGAGAACGGGATGCGGGTGGGTGAGAGGTTCAAGAGGGAGGGGACAAACGTGTACTTAGGGTTGATTCATGTTGTTGTAGGCAGAAACCAACACCACATTATAAAACAATTATCCTCCAATTAAACATTTAAAAAAAAAAAAAAAGAATTGGGACAGGATTCTAGGGTAGAGACCCAAAATCTCCTTCTCTTCCCCTGTTAATGGTACGACAACATACACTATCATGTGTGAAATAGGTTAGCTAGTGGGAAGCTGCTGTCTAACAGAGGGAGCTCAGCTTGGTGTTCTGAGATGGCCCAGAGGGGTGGGATGGGATGCGAAGGCTCAAGAGGGAGAGGATATGTGTTCGCAAAGAGCTGATTCACTTGGTGTACAGCTGACACGAACACAACAGTGTAAAGCAACTATACTCCAATAATAATAATGGCACACAAACAGGTCAGGCTACGTGATTTGTGGCACCCTTTAAAAAAAAAAAAAAAAAAAAAAGAATTGGGACAGGATTCTAGGGTAGAGACCCAAAATCTCCTTCTCTTCCCCTGTTAATGGTACGACAACATACACTATCATGTGTGAAATAGGTTAGCTAGTGGGAAGCTGCTGTCTAACAGAGGGAGCTCAGCTTGGTGTTCTGAGATGGCCCAGAGGGGTGGGATGGGATGCGAAGGCTCAAGAGGGAGAGGATATGTGTTCGCAAAGAGCTGATTCACTTGGTGTACAGCTGACACGAACACAACAGTGTAAAGCAACTATACTCCAATAATAATAATGGCACACAAACAGGTCAGGCTACGTGATTTGTGGCACCCATTAAAAAAATGAACATGCAGGGCCCCTTGTTCAAAAACTAAGAATTTCAAAGGACGTCCCTGGCGGTCCAGTGGTTAGGATTTCATGATTGCACTGCCAAGGGCTTGGGTTCAATCCCCGGCTGGGGGACTAAGATCCCACAAGCCACATGGCGTGGCCAAAATAAATTGAGAATTTCAAGATGAGGACAGCAGAAGGCTAAACAAAGCACGAGGCTCTCCTGAAGAGGTGACCTTGTGGGGCTACACAGGTGGTCACTGTGAAGCTGGCCCCGAACACAGGACTTTGAGTGTGTGTCCAGGTGTGCGGTTTTCTGGGAAAGGGGCCCTCAGCTGGCAGGGTCGTGACCTGACAAGGTTAAGAGGCAGTGTCTCTGAGGTTGAGTGAAGGTCCCTGCCTCTTTTCTCCATGTGGACAAGCAGTGAGATAGACGGGCTGAGCTGGGGGTGGCTGTGGTGGCCCTGGGGACAGAGCGAAGAGGACGTGTGAGAGATGGCGTTTAGGATGTTGCTGATGGACTGGACGTGGGTAGGAGGAAAAAAAAGGCATGAAGCCGGACTCTCGGGCTTGCAGCTCAGGCAGCTAAACCAACCAATGGCAGTACTCTTTGTGGACACGGGGACCAGCTGGGAAAAGACGGGCTGCCTTGTTTTGCTTCGTGGGGTAGCAAAGGGAAGGAAGAATCTCATTCTAGCCGTGAGAAGGCTTCGAGGACAGCAGAAGGCTAAACAAAGCACGAGGCTCTCCTGAAGAGGTGACCTTGTGGGGCTACACAGGTGGTCACTGTGAAGCTGGCCCCGAACACAGGACTTTGAGTGTGTGTCCAGGTGTGCGGTTTTCTGGGAAAGGGGCCCTCAGCTGGCAGGGTCGTGACCTGACAAGGTTAAGAGGCAGTGTCTCTGAGGTTGAGTGAAGGTCCCTGCCTCTTTTCTCCATGTGGACAAGCAGTGAGATAGACGGGCTGAGCTGGGGGTGGCTGTGGTGGCCCTGGGGACAGAGCGAAGAGGACGTGTGAGAGATGGCGTTTAGGATGTTGCTGATGGACTGGACGTGGGTAGGAGGAAAAGAAAGGCATGAAGCCGGACTCTTGGGCTTGCAGCTCAGGCAGCTAAACCAACCAATGGCAGTACTCTTTGTGGACACGGGGACCAGCTGGGAAAAGACGGGCTGCCTTGTTTTGCTTCGTGGGGTAGCAAAGGGAAGGAAGAATCTCATTCTAGCCGTGAGAAGGCTTCGTGTGGACAGATAACAGAGCTCAGGAGGGAGATTAGAGCGAGAGATGTTTGGAGTCACTGGCACAGAAATGGCATTTAATCCCATTGGGATGTCCTAGGTGTCCTCGCTGTTCAGCGAGGGTAGAACTCTGATACTTGGGCAAATTATTTAACTTCACTGCCAGTCTGCATTCCTTCATTTAGGACTCTGTAAATGAGCTTGCAAGCTGTCTCTTATACACATCTAGATGTGTATAAGAGACAGCTCCTCCTCGTTCTCTTCCAATACCCCAGCCTGGAGAACTGGCACTGCGGAGCAGGGCTGGCACCAGAGTCAGGGCTGAGGTTCCCTCCCAGCCCCACCGGTGTGACTCTGAGCAAGGTGCCTCAGTTTCCCCATCTGTCAATCAGGGATAACCATAGACCCTACCTCACTGCATGCTTCTGAGGGTTAAAAACCATCGTGTGTATAAACAAAAATGCCTGGAAAAGCACGTGGTATGCAGTAAGCATTCACTAACCGGGAGCTCTTCTTTTTGTGATAGTTATTAAATGAATATTTGTTATTAAAATCAACCTGAAGACTAATCAAGGAGTGAGACTGAGGGAATTCCTGGGTGGTCCAGTGGCTAGGACTCGATGCTTTCACTGCCGAGGGCCTAGATTCAATTCCTGGTTGGAGGACTAAGATCATGTGGCGTGGCTAAAAAAAAAAAAAAAAAGATGAGTGAATTTGTGCTTGAAATGAGAGAACAGAAGTTCTGCGCATGATCTGCCAGCCCTTTGGACAGATGGGAACAGATCCCCAAAGGTCAGGATGGCACGAGTCGGTGCCAGGACTACCCCGGTGCCAGGGCTGCCCCCGGCCCCACAGCTTGTCAAATGAGTGGACTTGATCAGGCCCAGCAGGTTTGTGAGGGTCTCCTGAGCACAGGAACCCTGTTTGTTTCTTTAATACGGATCCACGCCCTCCAGCCCAGCCCTGCCCTCGAAGACCTCTGAGCTCAGCTGGCCAGCTTCCCCCCAGCCGCTTAAGCTGTCTTCACAGTATAAGAGGAGCTCCGGCTCCTCCCTGGGGAGCCGGGGAGGTGTCTGTAACAGAGAAGAGCTGGGTCCCTGGAGGCATTCGTGTGTCCATCAGTGGAGGAGCCAAACCGGGCTCACAGGAGAGCACCTCATTCGCCAAAGTCCTCTCCCCTCCCTGGAGAGTCTCCCATCGCCATCGGCCATGGCCACGGCCCCACTGACGCCAGGAAAACCAGGCTGGAAAGTGGTAAAATGCTGAATCTAGGGTGATGGGGAGATGAAAGAGTAAGTGAGGGGTGGGAAGGGAGAACGGGATGCGGGTGGGTGAGAGGTTCAAGAGGGAGGGGACAAACGTGTACTTAGGGTTGATTCATGTTGTTGTAGGCAGAAACCAACACCACATTATAAAACAATTATCCTCCAATTAAACATTTAAAAAAAAAAAAAAAGAATTGGGACAGGATTCTAGGGTAGAGACCCAAAATCTCCTTCTCTTCCCCTGTTAATGGTACGACAACATACACTATCATGTGTGAAATAGGTTAGCTAGTGGGAAGCTGCTGTCTAACAGAGGGAGCTCAGCTTGGTGTTCTGAGATGGCCCAGAGGGGTGGGATGGGATGCGAAGGCTCAAGAGGGAGAGGATATGTGTTCGCAAAGAGCTGATTCACTTGGTGTACAGCTGACACGAACACAACAGTGTAAAGCAACTATACTCCAATAATAATAATGGCACACAAACAGGTCAGGCTACGTGATTTGTGGCACCCATTAAAAAAATGAACATGCAGGGCCCCTTGTTCAAAAACTAAGAATTTCAAAGGACGTCCCTGGCGGTCCAGTGGTTAGGATTTCATGATTGCACTGCCAAGGGCTTGGGTTCAATCCCCGGCTGGGGGACTAAGATCCCACAAGCCACATGGCGTGGCCAAAATAAATTGAGAATTTCAAGATGAGGACAGCAGAAGGCTAAACAAAGCACGAGGCTCTCCTGAAGAGGTGACCTTGTGGGGCTACACAGGTGGTCACTGTGAAGCTGGCCCCGAACACAGGACTTTGAGTGTGTGTCCAGGTGTGCGGTTTTCTGGGAAAGGGGCCCTCAGCTGGCAGGGTCGTGACCTGACAAGGTTAAGAGGCAGTGTCTCTGAGGTTGAGTGAAGGTCCCTGCCTCTTTTCTCCATGTGGACAAGCAGTGAGATAGACGGGCTGAGCTGGGGGTGGCTGTGGTGGCCCTGGGGACAGAGCGAAGAGGACGTGTGAGAGATGGCGTTTAGGATGTTGCTGATGGACTGGACGTGGGTAGGAGGAAAAGAAAGGCATGAAGCCGGACTCTTGGGCTTGCAGCTCAGGCAGCTAAACCAACCAATGGCAGTACTCTTTGTGGACACGGGGACCAGCTGGGAAAAGACGGGCTGCCTTGTTTTGCTTCGTGGGGTAGCAAAGGGAAGGAAGAATCTCATTCTAGCCGTGAGAAGGCTTCGAGTGGACAGATAACAGAGCTCAGGAGGGAGATTAGAGCGAGAGATATTTGGAGTCACTGGCACAGAAATGGCATTTAATCCCATTGGGATGTCCTAGGTGTCCTCGCTGTTCAGCGAGGGTGGAACTCTGATACTTGGGCAAATTATTTAACTTCACTGCCAGTCTGCATTCCTTCATTTAGGACTCTGTAAATGAGCTTGCAAGTGCTTAGCAAGGTCCTAGCACCTCTTAAAAACCCAAGTGACTATCAGCCATTATTATTACTATTACTATATTTTTTAAAGTTTTTTTTTTTTTTGATGTGGACCATTTTAAAATTTGTTACAATGTTACTTCTGTTTAATGTTTTGGATTTTTGGACCGGAGGCACGTGGGATCTTAATTCCTTGACTAGGGATTGAACCCAAAGCCACTGCACTGGAAAGCAAAGTCTTAACCACTGGACCACCAGGGAAGTCCCGTTATTACTATTACTACTGTTATGATGTCATTTGCCTTCCTTTTACAAATATCTACGGAGCCCCCATTGTGTCAGGCATTGCTGTGGGTGCTTGGGAAGAGAGATGTCAGTTATCGAGCATGTCAGGGATGGTAAGTGCCATGGCAAAGTAAGTGAGGGGGAGAGATGATATTAAGGAGGTTGGCTGGGGAGCCCTACTGAGAAAGTGGCATCTGAGCAGGACCTCCGAGGTGAGGGATGTCTGGAGGAGAAGGTTCCAGGCAGAGGGAAGAGACAGTGCAAAGACTCTAAGGAGAGTGGTGGGAGGTGAGGTCACAAAGATCAACGCAGGGGGCCTTTGTAAAGAAGCCCTTTGTGGCAGGGGTGACTGGTCCTCACCTGCAAAACCAGGTCTCCCACACAAGGCAGAAGGCTCTCTGATGGCAGAGACCTCAAGCTTTCCAGCACAGTGGAGGGAGCAGACTTCTAGGATGGCAGCCACCCTAGGCTTTGGCTGAGGCTTCAGAAATGCTGAGGCTTCTGGTTCCAGCTCTCCAACCCTCAGAGGGGCCTCACTGGGCAGAATAGGCTCAGCAGCAGGGCCTCTCCTCCTCTTGGCTGTGGAGCATCTCCTCCTGGCAAAACTCGGCAGGGTCTTTGCTCCAGGGCTCCCAGTCGAGCCATACATCTGAATCATCTTCCTCTGAATCTGTGGAGGGACAAGACAAGGCCTCTTGGGTGGTCACTTCTTATCTCCTATTCCTGATGCTGATGGAGCCCCCTGCCGGATACCGGCATCCTTGCAGCCTTATTTGAGGCCAGGGGGCCAAGGCAGAATCATGACATGTGAGACAGCCATCCCAGGGAGACTTCAGGGCCTTGAATGTGGCCAGAGACCAAGAAAGAAGGCTGGTCCGCGAAATACCAGCCTTCTAGAAGAGGGAGGACCCCAGGACGTCCCTGGTGGGATAGTGGATAAGAATCCTCCTTCCAATGCAGCAGACACGGGTTTGATCCACGATCTAGGAAGGTTCCACATGCCATGGGGCAACTAAGCCCATGAGCCATCGCTACTGAACCTGAGTTCTAGAGCCTCGGAGCTGCAACTACTGAACCAGCAGTCCTGTAATGAGAAGCCCATGCACCGCAATGAAGTGCAGCCCCCACTTGCCCCAGCTAGAGAATGCCTGAGCAGCAACGAAGACCCAGTGCAGCCATAAATACATAAATAATTTTTTTTAAGTGGAGGAAGGAGCCTAGAGGTGAAGAAATGACCTACCTGCATTGAGCATGGTCCAGGAGGGGACACAGGAGACACAAGCCCACCCACCCACCTGTTTATCCATTGGCCACCAGTTCATCCATTAACAAAAATCTGAGTATATATGTCCAGTGGTTTTTCTTACAGCACTGTTCCTTGGTGAAGCACACAGACACTGAAATACCCTGGACACCATGTGTGTGTCCGTGATGAGAGGTCTGGGTGATGAAGTGTGGCACATTCGCACCACAGAACCCCTCCAGCCTGTAGCATGTCGTGAGGCTGTTACACGTTAGATGTGTATCTTTCTGCCTGCAGGATGTCTGTGGTGTATTATTGGGTTGGCCAAAAAGTTTGCTCGAGTTTTTCAATAACATCCTCCCCCAAGTGAATTTTTGGCCAACCCAATCAATGGCATTGCAGAGAAGTATATGATACAATCCCTTTAATTTTAGAAAACTTATGAATTTTTGCCTAACTAAAAAAATTATGACATTTTGATTCCACTTGTTTGATTCAGTATGAATAGAATGTGAGATTTTTAATTTAAGAAATAGATGTGCAACAGGTTAAAAGGTTTACTGTATAGCACAAGGAGCTACAGTCAGTATCTTGTAATAACCTATAATAGAAAATAATCTGAAAAATAATATACATATACATATTCAAGTTATACATATACTCATATATTATTTGTATACATGTATAATCGAATCACCTTGCTGTGTACCTGAAACATTGTAAGTCAATTATACTTCAATACAATATTATATTAAGAAAAAAAAGAACCCTTTTTTTAAAAACATCCAAAGAACACAGCTCCCATTTTTTAAAAAATGGGATCATTTCATATTATTATATTTTGTATTATTTGGATGATTACGTATTATTAAATGGGCACATGAGCTTGCCGACATGGCTTATCTCAGAAAAGCAAGTTGAGAAAAGAAGGCAAATGGGAGAGATTATTATTTTTCTTGGTATACTCAAGGTGTTTCACCGGTTACAGAGAAGTAAAGGAGGCTGAAAACAGCCCCTCAAATGCAGACCAAGAAAAGGCCGAGCCTTGATTTCCTCCTTTGTAAAATGGGCATCATAATAACTTCTGGTACGGTGAGGGTTAACTGAGAAGTAAGACGTTAAACAGGCTTTCAACAACGTTAGCAGTTACTGTGATTTAAAATCAATGCAACGGACTTCCCTGGTGGCCTAGTGGTTGAGAGTCTGCCTGTCAATGCGGGGGACATGGGTTCAACCTCTGCTTTGGGAAGACCCCACATGCCACGTGACGACTTGGACTGTGCGCCACAAGAGAAGCCACAGCAATGAGAAGCCTGCTCACGGCAGCTAGAGAGTAACCCCCACTCTCTGCAACTAGAGAAAGCCCGCATGCAGCAACAAAGACCTCGTACAGCCAAAAATAAATAAACAAATCTGTTTAAAAAAGAACTGAGATCTTAAAAAAAAATAAAATCAGTGTGATGAAGTGACTTTTCCTTCCAAGAGACAGTGACTGTTTTTTGAACACATCCTCTGTGCTTTTTTTTGAAAGATAATTGCTTTACAGAATTTTGTTGCTTTCTGTCAAAGTGCAACATGAATCAGCCATAGGTACACATATATCCCCTCCCTTTTGAACCTCCCTCCCATCTCCCTCCCCACCCCACCCCTCTAGGTTGATACAGAGCCCCTGTTTGAGTTTCCTGAGCCATACAGCAAATTCCCGTTGGCTATCTGTTCTACACATGGTAGTGTAAGTTCCCATGTTCCTCTTTCCATTGTGCTGTTTTGCATGCACTTTCTCATTTGATCCTCTTAACAACTTCATGAAGGCAATTACCAACTAGTGTTATCCATCTTCTACAAGGAAGGAAGCTTGGAAAGGCGAAACAACCAGTCTCCCACCAGGTGGTGGCAGCTTGGGACGCAAAGGCAGCTTCCACAGTCCGGTGCAGTTACATCTGGGGCCCTTGTTCGAAGGCAGAGTTCAGAGGCTACATCCTGCTTCCCCATGTCAGGCTAGGGATTGGCATCACTCCCCTTCCCTCCTCTTCAGGGCTCAGCTGCCATGACCTTTTCTTTTTCTTGCCTCTGCTCTCATCTCACCGGGCAGCTCCCTCCTCCTATTCACTTGCTCCCATTTGCACTTGGAAAAGCGCCTCCACCCTCATGGAATGCATGGATGCTGAGCCCTCTGTCTTCTGGGCTCTGAAACTGCCCCGCTGAGGCCCAAGCAGGGGTGAGGGGAGGGGAATCAGAACTCCTCTTGCCTGCTGTTCATACTGGATTCCAGACCAGACTGATTCCAATAAAGAAATCCAGGGCAGACTAGAAACCCCCGGACAGGGTGGGGTGGCTGGAGTCCCAGCCCAGCAAGCCCCGGCAGACCCAGACCCTGGGTTTGAGCCAATTCTCAGCACAAGGACAGAACAGACCAACCCAGTTATACTGAGAATGCCAAGAAGACAGGGGCCCTCGGGAGGGCTGCTCGCCTCGCCTTAAAGACGGTTTCTCTTCATTGCAAAATTAACAAAAGGATGTCTTTCAAACTGCCATGTGAGATGTCGGTGGGTGAACGCCCGTCAGAGAAGGGGTCAAACAGGGTAGGCTGTGGATGGTTTAGAGCTGAGCCTCCAGGGAGAATGAATGGCTGGAGGAGGTTATTGCCTTGGACTCAGGGACGATGTCCCTCCTTCCAGAAATGTCACCCAAAGCCATGCCTGCACATCCTCTAACCTTGACACTGCCTGGATTACTTCTCAGCCCTCAAGCACCTGCTAGGTGCCCTGTGTGTCCATGTACCCTGCCCTTCATCTTTCCACAGGCCTAAAGGGAAGAGACTAGAGAAGGCAATGGCAACCCACTCCAGTACCCTTGCCTGGAAAATCCCATGGACGGAGGAGCCTGGTAGGCAGCAGTCCATGGAGTCGCTAAGAGTCCTACACGACTGAGCAACTTCACTTTCACTTTTCACTTTTATGCATTGGAGAAGGAAATGGCAACTCACTCCAGTGTTCTTGCCTGGAGAATCCCAGGGACAGAGGAGCCTAGTGGGCTGCCGTCTATGGGGTCGCACAGAGTCGGACACGACTGAAGCGACTAGCAGCAGTAGCAAAGGGAAGGGAGATGGCTCAGATGGTAAAGAGTCTGCCTAAAATGTGGGAGACCCGGGTTCAATCCCTGGGTTGGGAAGATCCCCTGGAGCAGGAAATGGCAACCCACTCCAGGATCTTGCCTGCAAAATCCTATGGATGGAGAAGCCTGACAGGCTACAGTCCACGGGGTTGCAAAGAGTTGGACACGACTGAGCGACTAACACACACACACAAAGGGAAGGGATCATTATCATCCCCATTTTGTAGGGGAGAAAACTAAGGCTCAGAAAGGACTTGTCCCAAGTCACACAGCTGGTCGGCGGCAGAGCCCACTCGGGAACCAGTCAGCACGCTCAAGTGTTTCATAGGTGTGTAGCCTTGGGCAGGTTACTTTTGTCCCAATTTAACTTTCCTCAATTGTACGGTAAGGATTATTTCACAGGGTTATCCTGGGGATTAAATGAAATAACACACATCAAGTGTTTAGCACCAGGCCCCAGTACAGTTTCCACAAAAGCGATTGCTATAATTAAGGGCAAGGCAAGGGGAGAGGGGGGAAGGGAGGAGGAGGGAGGCTGAAACCTGAGCCCACCTCCCCTAGGCTTGAGGGAGATGTGCTTCTATAAGGAGATGTGCTTCTATAGCCACTCCTCAGACAAGGGCTTCGCCTTCTACCTGACACCATGACACCAGGCCTCAGCCTGCGGTCCACCCTGGGAATCGAAAGAGAACACACTTTAGACATTTTCTGGAAGCCCTCGCCAGGAACGCCCAACCGCACAGTTCCCCGCCCCCACATTGGAGATCATGGGACAAGTTGGCGGTGAACTGCTCAGCCGGTCTGAACGCCATCTGAGCAGAGCTGGCAGCATATCCAGCGCTCTCCCTGCGCAGCTGGTCAAAGGTGATGGGGCGGCGGAGCAGGGGGTGGAAGGTCAAGCGGTCCCCAGGAAGAGGTCGCTGGGTGAGGGGAGTGGCTGGGGATGCAGGCGGGACCCTCGGGGAGCAGAGTGTCATTCCTGACGTCCCTGCTCGCTGGCCCACCGCCCCCAGCCTCCCTCAGGCCAGCTTCGCCCTGCCTCCTGCTCCTCTGGGTGGTTAACTGAGTTCAGGACACATGTCAGCCGGCTTCTGGGTCCCACAGAAACCCACATCCTCCCTGCGGCGCGATCTGAGCTGGAAACCCTGTGAGTGGTCTCTGTGTGCGCATGCGCGCGCAGTCAGGTCCAACTCTGCGACCCGGTGGACTGTATGTAGCCCTCCAGTCTCTTCTGTGCGTGGGGTTTTCCCAGTAAGAATACTGGAGTCAGGTGCCATTTCCTACTCCAGTGAGTGGTCTCCGGGTACCTGCTAAATGCCTAAGGCCGCTATGCCCATCCAGCTGGTTGTTGATTGAAAAAGCACCAGGCTGAGGGCTGAGAGGGGCTGAAAGCCAGCCCAGGCTCTCTACTCCTGGAGCCTTATGCCCTGGCTGCATCCACAGGAGGGACAGCACTTACTACTTCATCAGCCCAGAGGGGCCACATCTTTCCAGTTTGTAACCAAAGACTTACGTGCTAGCGGTGGCCCTGAAGGGACGCCTTGTTTTCTTTTTGTACTTGCATATGTATTATAAAGATTCAATTCCTCCTAAATTACTGATTGGTTGCAAAAACAGAAAGCGTTCACTATCATGCTCACACATACATTTTACATTTGACACCATATTTCATATTAAAAGTATAGTTGTTAGTCTGTTCATTTATAAAATATACTTTACACATACATTTTTATATTAATAACTCTGGTACATAACTACTGCTCATTCAGAAATCATGAATTTTGTATATACAACAACCAAGTCCATTTTTACTCCACGTCTATTTTACCATAAATAATTTATATTGTAGTGCAAAAGTAAATTGTTTTATCTTCTATCTAGAATACCTTAACCAAACTTGCAACCTCACTCACAATAATTTCATGCAGACCAAAGGCCTTCTGTGCTAGCAGTGGCCCTGAAGGGACAGACATGCACACATACATGTTGTTTCCCAAACTCAAGATTCGCTCTGGCACTCCAGACTCAGAAACTCTCAACTATCAAGTCAGTCCTTTTCCCTTTCTCTTGCAGGTGACCGTCCATTAACACAGAGCCAGCAGTTAAAACACCTGAAGAAAACCCTTTTCTTGACAGTTGTTTCAGGAACCCCACCCTGTTCCATGCCCTGCCCAGCTCCAGGATTACGGCCCGGCCTGGGTGGCTCACCTTGGCTGAGTAAGAAGCGTAGCCAGATGATCAGCAAGAACAACAGCAAGGCCACGGGCAGACAGAGCCAGAACACCAGGAAAGAAAATGTCAGCTCGTTCACCAGCGGCACCAGAGGGTACTTCATAGTGCGTGTGTGGCTAGGCCGGGCCAGCCGGGGCTGCCCTGGGGACGTGGCGGGCTGGGCCACGCTCTGCTCTCAGCCCAATTGTGACTGAGCCAGTGACGTAACAAGGAAGCCACAGTGTCCTTCAGGCCAAGAGAAAGCTGTTCTGGACGAGTGGGCAGAAGCTGGGGTAATGGGACAGTTTGAGAACAAAAGCCCAGGCTCCTAGGCAGGCCAGCCTGGGTTTAAATCCCTGTACGATGCTGTGGTATCACAATCATCTTGCTTGTTCAGAAATCATGAATTTTATATATACGACAACCAATTCCAAGTACATTTCTGCACTTGGAATTTCCTTATTCCCCAATCCTCTTGCAGGATGGAAATAATCCTTAGCACGCCAAGATGCTAAAAGTTAGAAAAAATGGATACAAATTGCCCCCAGGTTGGTGTTCACTTATTTGAGGTCACAGACTTCCTGGAGCCAGCCAGTCCCTAAGTAAATTATTATTTAATCGAAACTTATGTATATCTCCTTATTAGGGTTTTTGGTGAAGAGATTCTAAGACTTTAACCTTGTTCTTTTATCTCTCATTCTTTCATTTGTAAGATAGTCAGGAAAGCTCCTTGAGTCAGGCCCCTGGGCAGGAAGGAGGCCCCGGGCTTCCCAGGGCCGGAGAGCACCTAAGTTGGAGGGAGGCTGTGGCCAGGCTCGGAGCCTGATGGGTGTGGGAAGTCCTCTCAGAGTGGCTGCTGCTCGTGGAAGGGAGGAAGGAAGAAGCGTGGTATCCTCCAAGAGGGTGCTTGGCCCACCTGCCTCAACCACTGCCAGCAGATGGGGGTGGGGGGAGGGGACCTAGAAACAGGCCGATTGGCACGGTTCACCCTGCTCGGCAGTCAGAACCTCTGGGGGTGATGTTTGGACTCCACCCATCAATGGGCAACCAGTCTGATGCCGACTTGATTTTGAGACCATGGCATCAAGTGAGGCACAGACAGGAAAGTCAGGCAGGCCCAGTTCCAGGCTGGGGAAGCAGCTGCGGGGAGAGTGGTAGACTTGGAGACACGGAGTGGAGGGGCCTCCTTAGAAGACCCTGGCCGAAGGAGAAGGGCAAGGGGGAACACCACTGTAAAAACGGGCCGGGGTTAGGGAAATTACAATGGAGAAAGTCTTATTCAGGCTGCAGAAGCAGGGGAGCAGGCCTCTGACTTACCTGGACACTGCCTGGATTCCATGCCTGCTTGCAAGCACAGCAAGTCAGGCGGCAGTTTAGATAAGAAAGGGAATGGGCCTTGGAATTCTTGAGCCCCTGGAGGTCTGGCCAATCCCCCAGGGTCTAACAAAATCCTATGACTCACATGGTGAAATGAAAAGCATTGTTAAAAACTTCAAGTAAAACCAGAGCTGCATTTTTTGCCTGTAAACTGATGCTGATATCAGTTTGCAACCTGGGTTTATAAGCAGGAGCCCCCGAAACTGCAGTTTGAAGTCTTTCCCATGGAGTGGACACACCACCAGGGACCCTTTCCCAACTGGTACTCCAGATTGCTGTTAACGAGGGACTTCCCAGCGCTGTTCAAGTCTGCATGTAGGTCGGCCCAATTTGGTAATATATACGCTGTTATTTTCTCTATTGTTTCTTTTCTTTTAATGACGATATATTGAAATGAAGTGTCTCATAAGCTATAAAAAATTGAAACTGTAATGAGTGGTTTAACAAATCTGAAAGTAAAAATTTCAACCAAACAGGGACTTCCCTGGTGGTCCAGTGGCTAGGACTCTGCGCTCCCAATGCAGGTTGCCTGGATTCCATCTCTGGTCAGGGAACTAGATCCCACATAACTCAAGTAGAGATCCCCCGTGTCACAACTAAGCCAGCACAGCCAAACAGATAATTGAACTTTCAGCAAAACAGTGGGTAACAGCTGAGGCTTGGAGGGCCAGTGTGTTTAGAGGGAGTCTTAGTCCAGCTGTGGAATGACCAGAATCCCCAGCAGAAGTCAGGGCAGATAGTGTTAGAATGTGTACCTCCAAAGCATGGTCCCCTGGTGAGCTGTGCCACTGAAGACCCTGGGGCCAAGAGTAGAGGAAATGGGTCTGGGCTGGGGTGATATCTTGGCCCTGGGTCCTGAAGGGGCTGGGGTCAGAAAGAACTGAGCAACATAGCTGAGACAGACTTGAGCACTCTTTTCCAGACCCCACAACAGGGACCCCGGGCAGTCAGCCCAGGGCTAAGCTTCCCTGGCCACCAGGATACAGTGGCAGGTCCTGGGGGGAGCAGGCATGGACACACGGCTGCAGGGGAGGCAGCTCCTAGCCCTGGCTTCCAGGCATACTTTGTGAGGAGTCACACATTAGTGTCACGTGGTCAGCGGCAGGCTGGAGAGGTGGCTCTGGGCAGAGGCCCACACCATAGCTGTGTGCTCAAGTGGCACACAGCTGTGGCACCACCTGTGACCCAGGCGTTAGGTGCTAATGGGCCCCATGGAATGTGCTGAAGCCAGCTCTGCTCAAAGGGCCAGTGGGCAGAGGACGCGCTCCCCCTACGTCTCTGCTTTCCCAACTGGCCAGTCTTGATGGAGTTCTGATCTTCTGCAGGCAGGGAGCACAGCTGGCATTTCTGGTTCTCAAGACACAAGAGAGCCAGCTAGCCCCTCAGCAACTGCTAGCCTCTGTCAGGTGGGCCTTTTGACAGCAGTGCTTTAGTTACATGACGACCTTTCAGCAGAAAATGACAAGTACTTTTAATTTTAAAAAATTTTATGAAGTCTAGAAAAATGGTACGGATGAACCTATTTGCAGGGTAGGAATAGAGACGCAGATGTGAAGGACTTGTGGACTCAGCGGGGGAAGAAGAGGGGGGTGAGCTGAGAGAGCAGCACCGACATGCATACACCACCACGTGTAACAGAAACGGCGAGTGGGACCTGCTGTACAGCAGGGAGCTCAGCTCGGTGCTCTGTGATGACTTAGAGGGTGCGCTGGCGGGAGACAGGGAGGGATGCTTGAGAAGGAGGGGATATATATGTGTATATACAGCTGATTCGCACGGTTGTACAGCAGAAACACAACCCTGTAACGCAATTATCCTCCAATTTAAAAAATGAAAGTAAATAAAAATTTTCAAATTTTGAGAATTTCATGATAGTCTACAAAACCAGGGTAAAACCCTACTGATGTAAATTCTGAAGAACATCCAAGCAAGAGTCAAACCAAAAGCACACGTGACATTGTTAGATAAGAATCTCCTTAAAATTTAATTGACTAAATGTATTACATTCAATATTCCATGGTTTCTTCTGGACAAAGGGTCTGCATAAATACAAACAAGCCTCTGGGCCTTCTTCCCTAACCGACGAAGAGGAAACACAGGAGGCGAGGGTACACGGGACACCTTCATATTTACATTTTGCCTTTACTTTACAGTTCAGTGCCAGAAATATTTACAGAAAATACAATAAGAAAAAGATCATGTCTTGGCAACATACCAAAATTCATACAAATTGTGTATATGATTTCAAGCAAATAATGATACTGTTTATTTTTTTAGCCACAACTGCCAAGCCCTTCAGAGGAGAAAGATGTTCTAGGTCACTGCAAGAGGCAAGGACTTGGGAAACTTGGTTTGCTTCAACAAATATTTATTGGGCGCCTACTGTATGCAAGGCACTGTGGAATCCCAAATTATACCTTTCCCTCACCATTAAAAAAAGAAAAGCATCTGAAAAAACATGAGTTGATATTCTGAGAAAAACACTATACAGTACATGGCTTCTTTTGCTGCTGAGAACCCACGGTCTGATTCCATGTTGAATGCGTGGATTACCTCCAATCTCTCCATCTCGGGACAAGAGGTTGTCATGGAAATCCCTAAAACAGACCATCTAACACAACTTACCGCTTTATGTAAACATATAAACCAATTCTTTTTTGGAAAAATATAACCAGAACAGGTTTTAAAACGCTTAATGAACAACAACCAGCAGGAGTGTCAAATTACCTCTGATACATTTTTTTACTGTCCAGTGCAAAACATGTCTTTGAGCAAGGCTGACTTCCACTTTCTTTGGGTAAAGTTCTACCTTCCAATACAAGTTAAGTACTCTTGAAGACTCTGCTTCTCTAAAAATCAGTCCGCAGAACTCGACAAATGTTTCCTCAGTGTATACAGGAAGTAACCACTCATGAAGGTCTCACATGTGCAACCTGTAGGGAACTGACGTAACTGGCCCAAAGACGTATTTTGTTTCATAAATGAGTCCAAAGGGCTGCCTCAGGGGAGCTGAGGACTTGGAAATGGAGGATAGCGTGCATGCGTGTTGTGTATATACTGCCAGGAAGGGAGGGGGGTCAACCCACCAGGTAACGATTCTGGTCAAAGGGCCAATGGATACGAGGGGGTCTTAGGAGGAAGCACTGGACAAAAAGAGAGCTGGCTGAACAGGAAAACACAAAAGCACTCCTCACTGTTCTTGGTGCTCTCAGGCAGACAGGGGGAGAGAGCCCCTTACCCTCAAATGTGAGAAGGGACTAGGAGGGGCTACCTGTCTCTGTCCCTTGGGTAATTAATACATTCCCTGTCACCAAATGCGACATTCATCCATGCCCTGGTTCACCTGTTACAGCAGCAACCGAATTGTTCAAGCTAAAGACCCCCCAAAGGTTCTGAACCTCTGTTAGCAAACATCAAGTGGACTATTAAAGGTTATTCTTGGGACTAAATATGCCCCTCTGGCATTATACTACTCAAAGTGATTTTTACAAAGGCAGTTGAGAGATCTCAGTGACCATGAAACTCACACCCACACTAGTGAAAGGTCTAAGGGTCCTCACCACACTCCCTTTTTAGGTAGATGTGATTTTGAGCAGAAGGAGCCAGCACCTGATGAGGTGTGCATACCCTGTATTCTGTGCTGTATATACTGGGGTTTCATGCCTCTGGGAGCAGCACAGCCCTGAATCCATCCCGTCTTCCCTGGAAGACCAGAGTCTTCCGGATCGTAACTGCACTCAACACAGTTGTTCACTGACTTATCAAAGCCATTAGAATTACAAAGAGTTGTCAGAAATTAGAGCAAACTGAAGCATCACGAAGCCCACCACTAACACGTACAACCACAGTGCGTTTTCCTGACAGGAGAACTATGCCAAAGGCCAAAGTGTCATCTCAAGGGTCACACTGTGGAGGTGTACCTACATCAGCTATTTTTAGCTTCTGGAATGTTACAAGTTGCACATTAATTTATAGCCTTCTTTGCCCACACCTATTAGAAAGAAGGGCCTGTTTTTCCCCCAAGAAATGTCAATCTGGAATTTCCATGAAAGTTGTTAAATCTCACTCTATAGCTTAGTAGCTGGGCTACTAATTCAAGAGTAAAACTTACTAATCATACACCCCCCTCCCCCACTGCTACCATCTGGGAACATCAATTTATTGCCCAGATTAAAAAGAAAATCAAATGTTATACCCTGAATGGAAACTGGAGTCATAGAAGGAGGAGGTTACCTTTACCTGAGCTTAAAACAAACATGAAGAAAAAAGGTGAGGCAAACTTGGAGAGCTGCTATGCCCACATTTCTTGCTCCTAGATATCAATATATACTTCTGAAATAGAAATATCTGCACTGGGAGTTAGGTCCTATACTATCCCCTGTCCTCTAAGTAAACTACCAAAACATCGAACCAAACAGCCCACTATAGTCCTGACCTACAGCATCTACTGACATCAGAGTTCAAGTAGGAAATCACCCCTTACACAATTGTGATCATTCCTCTTTGGACTTTTAAATGTCACTTATCTTCTGAGCACAAAATAACCTTAATAAAAAAGAAAATAACATAAATATTCTTATGTTACTCTTAATAAACATAAGAACAGGAGAAATGAGCAGTGTGCACTCCAGCACTGTAACAGGAATCCTTGTGAGGATGTTCTGGGTCTGGCCACCTCAAAACATGTATCCCTGGCAGAACAGTAGCAGCGAGGTAACAGAAGTATTTAAAAAACCTGGGCAGGGATTTGTCATGCCTTCAGCTGGCAAAGTCCAGAAAATATGACAACAGCTGTTTCTAAAAGCAGCCACCCCAGGAGGCGGTCACTAATGTTTGTCAATTATGACGAAATCCAATAGCTCTGAGAGAGATCTGAATTAGGAGCGTTGAGAGGCTATTTCCTGAACCCCAAATTAGAATCCTTCATAAACTACTGCAGTTTCCTGCTTGGTCCTGAAATAAGAGACAAGGGATGGAACCAAACAATGCTTAAACCTGTGCTATGAATTTATATTTCTTAATATTTAACCAAGAAATTACCAAGGAATTACAAACGGTTAACCTGTCGTTTTGTCTCTGAGCTAGACAATAATGAAGAGGGGGGAGGTGTCACTTCTGACTTTTAACTCCACAAATTCCATCTGTACCCCCGTTAAAGGATCAGGTCGTGCCTCCATTTCAGATCTGTTTCTGGGCTGCCCAGAAACTGAGGCCTTGCAGTGATGAGAATAACTTTCTGAAATCTGGAGAGAAACTATGAAATATTTTAATATCAGACTGAGCAAAAAACACTTCTGTTCCTTTCTGTCAGTACGATCGTTGGATGACAGATGGATGACAAATGGACCTATGAGTGAGCAGAAAGTTGAGATTTCCTTCCTTCTCCTCCATGCTAGCAACATGAGTCTTTAAATGTCCTGGACGATTCTGAGACAGATTTTAATTTTGAACACAACCTCCTAAAAAGTGAGGTATAAAACTATCTTCAACTTCTAATTTGCAAATTTGAAACTACCAATGCACATGTTTAACTGAGATGCATAAAAGCCTTTCTCCTCAAAAGGCTTGTATTTAAGTAAAATTGTCACTTCTGAAAGAAAAGTGTATGGCTAAAATGTGTATCATCATTACCAGCAGGAATATGATTGTGTCTGGGAGCCCATTTCACTAGAAAGCCAAAAAGTCTTCTCTCAAATGGGTTTATAATGTGTCTCTTCTATTCTGGTGATTAAACAGTAAGCTCTTGGGGAGTGATTTATTTTTACAGTGATCACCTATCAAATTGCTTTGCTTTGATATTATAGCCCCGAACTAGAGTTCAATAGTCCCAGACAGACAGTGGTCTAAGAACTGCAGTTTTTGAGTCCAACCTCCTGAAAAAGTGAAGTGTAGAACTCTGGCTCCAACTGCTTGTTCCGGTACTTGTTGACAATGTCAGTGATCTTCTGTTTCCGGCGGACGTGTGGTGGGCTGTAAGAGTCACTCTCCAGTCTCTTTCTTCTACAAACATTAATTACAGTCTGCCTCACCAGAAAACCTTGAAGACAGAAGGTTTTCATTCAAATCAATGTGAATAAACAGGTAGCTAGGTGAACTCTAAGTATTCAAGTGAACTATTTTTGGCAAACTCACACTATCTTATTCCATTTACAAAACTCCTCACAGAGACAGATAAAACTGTCAGAAGAAAGTAAGATAAAACTGTCAGAAGAAACACAATGATGAGGAAAAACAGAATCAAACTCTAGCCTGACAACCCATTTCCTGCCCTGGATGACAAACAAACTATATTCATTTTCCAATACTGGAAGTTTGTGAATTACAGTTCTGCTCGTACTTACTAGATTGAAGCACACTTCAAAACAGAACAAAACATGCTTCCTCTTATAAATAAGAGTCACAGGATTTTCTACATGTGGGACCTATTAAGTAATATTACCATTTCCTTGTTTCTACTTCTTTCTGGTTCATAAAAATGTTAAATAAAAAGAAAAGAAAGAAAGAAAGTTCAATCCTTCAGCTATATACGAGGCTTACCGAGCGCTCGCCTACTGACAATCATCCCGTCCACGAGAGGGATGACCATGTTAAATTTTCCAGTGGCTCCTTGAATTTTTATCCGGAATAATCCAGTGTTTAAAGGGTGGATGAAGATGACAGGAACCTCTTTTTCAAGAGCAGTAGATCTTAAGAAAAGAAAAGAACACTCCTTTTACTCCAGATATTTAAGAGCTGTAGTCCCCCATGTGTGATACAAGAATACCAAGGGAACTACTGCCAGGCAGTGTTTAGGTGAGCCAAGTGATCAGCCTGCTCAGAAATCTTCTTCCTGGGAGGCCACGTGGAAGCCCCCCACCAAAATCTGGCCCTACATGCCCATCACTCGGGTTAGCCTTCTGAAGCTGACCAAAAGAAGGGCCTAAAATTGTGCTTAGAAAACCACTGGGGACACAGGGTGGAAGGAAAGGCCAGAAAAATACATCGTGGGGAATAACCAATCTAGCAGCCAGCTGCGGGACTTTTACTTAGTTTCTCCTCCTTGTAGGGAACAAAAACGGAGCTGGCCAGAGGGCAGGGAATTCTACCATGTTCAAGACTAGCACCACAGAGCAAGTGGGAATGTAGCTTAGGCCCACTAAGGGAATCCCTGATGTCATTTTTTTAGGGGCTGGGGAAGGAGGTTGGAGCACCTTAGTCTGGGGCAGTTGCAGGTGTCCTCCTCAGTAGAGGTGAAAAACGGCTGAATCTTAACACAGCCAAAGCCTTCAAAGTCCCTGAACAGGCAACAGGGGCCAAGGCAAGCAACCACACCCACAGGAGACTGAATGACACCTGTGTTGGGCTATGCCAATGCATCTGGACATACCCATGTAACTCTTTGATGCTATATGTCAGGGTTTTGGTTTGTTTTTGTTTTGTAACACAATGAGCCTTCTTTCTAAAGTGATTTTGGCCAAAGCAACAGACAGTCAATTTTTCAAGACATCTCATAAAAATCAATCCTATACTAATTCTGTCCCCAAGACAAACTCTAAACTTTGCTAAACTACTAGTAAAATACAAATTTTACAGTCCAAACATATAGTACTTTTGACCTAAAAAGTTTAAAACAACAATAACAACAACAACAACAAAAAAAAAACCAGCACAAGACACTTAAAAGTTCTCTTCTAAACTAGTCCATGTAAAGTTTACCTCATGAAATCTATTTTGGTCCTCTTTAGCAAGTCAGTGTCAAAAAAAGAAGACTAAAAAGGAGTTAGAAAAACAGGACTGTTCTGTATTAAAAGAGACTGAAGGAATGAGTACCGGACACAAGGCTGAAATGGGTGCCGATTTAAACAAACCAGCTGCAAAGACTATTTTAGGGGAAATGGAGAAATTTGAGTATGAACTGGCTACCAAGTGAAATTAAGGAATTATGACTAACTTTATTACTCTGATAACGTTATCTTTATACATTTGAAAAGTGTTAATTTTCAGAGGTGCATTTAATTTCAGAGGGACTAACATTTCAGAATGTTAGAAAATCTGTAGTTTGCATTAAGATACTTTGGCATAAAAAACAGAAATTTTAGGAATGATTTGCCCTATTCTGGAAATTTAACATGATAATATGTTAAAATAAACCATCTATGCAATATAAATCAGAACAGGGAAAACAGAAGGAATTTACTCAAAGCTAAAATATCAAGTTAAGCTTGATATAAATTATTTGTTTAAACAAAAGACAAGACAAGCAAAAAGCTTTGAGATGATAAAGCCTGCACAGACAAATTTTTACTATTCTGTTTTTAATCCATTTTTGTGCATGAGCAGCTAAAATAAAAATCTTAATATTATAATAAAGTCAGTAACCTGTTTTACTTAGAAATATTTTTCCATTAAATAGCTCATGTGATGAGGATACTTTAACTTCTATCTATCCAGAATGTTTTGACCAGTTTAACTCCATTATTTCCATCTAATATTGCTACTCTATTATCACTCTTCATTAATAAGACTTAACTGTCTTCACTTTTCCATCTTTCTTTTTGACTCAGATAAATGTACAACAGCAATTAATTATGCCATTTAAAAATCCTTGCTAATTTGATCACCTTGTGCATTTATCTACAAACTTTTTTCTATTCTTTCCCCATAATTATGTTCACTTCTTACTGTCTTCATCCCTTTTGTTTCACTAAAGTCATTATTTCCTAATTAAACTACAACCACCATATTATAAGAAATAGCTTTCTCTATGCTTAAAGTCAGTATTGATAAACTTCAAGCCAAGGAAGGGAGTACCTCAGAGAAGTGCTACTATTTGCAGTAGTTTCCACACCAGTACTGATTTCTGTCATCAGGTCTGAGAGGGGAAAGTTTTCTGGAAGAAAATCATGGCATTACATTTAATATCTTCCTTCAAGAAAACTCAGGTTTCCTAAACTCTTTACATAGCAGACAACGGACTTTGCTCTCCTAAAACATGTAGTCCTAAATATTCCTCACACACACACAAAAAAATCCCTCCAGGCAAATTTTAGAAAAGTTCATCTAAAGCAAAGAGTTTTTAAAGAATGTAATCTATAGTCCTGGAGGGCTTGGAAAGAGCTTTAGAAGTGTTAGAAAGCAACCATCACACTTTCCTATGAACTCTGAGCTGAATGAGATTCTCAGGTAAATACACATTTCTAATGTTCTTATGCAGCTTACATAAAAATCATGAGAAACATATTCATAGCAGAATCCCTAAGAACCAATTAATCTTTACAGTGAAACAAGACTGTGGAAAGAGGGTGAGGAAGGTGAACTCCCTGCCCCTTTCCAGAGGTCCTGGGGTGACTGGGAGCCACATGAAGTGGGACCAAGTGGCCGGAAACCAATATCTGCCACACCAAGAAGACCTGAAGGCTCTGCATCCATGAAATGCTCACGACTACGAAATAAGTGCTGGGTCACTCATTTAACAGATTAGCCACCTAAGGAGTAATGAAACCCAGGCTTCCTGAACTCCAGTCCCAGCTCTTGGCCACCATATAGGGCCTATGCTGCCACTCCTTTTAGACATTCAGCAAGTCACTGTCATCCTACCAAAATCTTGTTTATGGACAAAGTCCTTGCACAATACCTATATCATCATAGCGTTCCACCCAGACTACAGAAACTCTTGTCTCGGGTCCAAGGGGAGGCACAGGGCGACCCTGAGGCAGCTTCTTCATTCTGGAACTGGGACTGAGCTGTATGAGGCAGAGAAAAGCAGAAGAGGGGGGGAGAAAAACTGGCTTAATAAAACTACAATCATACATTCATCAAGCTACCCAGGGACATAAGGATCAGGTCATGGGAAGTCACTTCTGGAAAACAGTATAAAATACATTTGCAAAAAAGCCCTTCTTTGGCTTCTCTGTTTATCAAGTCTCAAACTAGAACAAGGCAATGGAAGTCTAAAATATTCAAATAAAAAAAGATAAGCAATACGGAACAATTATAATTGACATTAATAAATTAATGTCATTTAAATTAATATTAGTTTAATATTAATATTCATAAAACAAAATTTGCAAACTATGTCTTAAAGAGGACTTAAGAGGATCAAGTCTATCTCTGTGACCAGAAGGCAGTATGCTTCTTCCGTCAGAGTAACATCATTGCTCTGACTGGGGATCTTTTTTCAGTGTTGAATTCTTGTCAATTGCTTTTCCTCTATCTACTGAGATAATGATATGAATTTTCTTCCCTTAGTTTGTGAGTAGTCTGCAAAGTATGTGGTAAATAAAAACATGGTGCTTTACTGATCTTGCTTTTCTCCAAACTGTATTCTGTGAAATCTTTTTTAAATATAGCAACTTATGATTTTCAAAATCAGTCTACTTCAGAGTTTTTTATACAAGCTAACTTTTTTTCCTAAATCAATTTAAAAGGTGAAACCCCTCCCATATTCTTTTAAGCAAATATTTATATTAAAAATAATTTTAAGTGTTGTGAGGTCCAAATTAACATTCTTTACAATGGAAGAAGGGCTTCAGACAAGTTTGCACAACACTTCTTTGGTCTTTATTATTTATTCTATAGCAACTGTCTTACATATTTGTAAACTGATCCTATACTCTTGCTAATTACTACTTGGTCATTTTCCAGTAAGGATTAGGAGGTAACACGAGGGGAGAACACAGACAATGATGTAACATCCACTGATAAGGTAAGAAAAAAGTGTAAAACCAAAATGCTCTCCTCCTGTAGTAGCTGCTATGTGCATTTATTCATACACTGGATTATTCTTCAAAATGCTATCATGTGTGTTGTCAGACAGAAGTTGAATTTCGCACGGTTAATGCTATAAAATACATGCTATTGTACCTTTAGTGGATATTTCAGGGACCAAATAATAACCTATACTTGAGAAGGAATGGGTGAAAGAACCAAGCATGGAACCAAATGACTAAATAGAGAAAAGCAACAAAGATGGAATTAGAGTGAATCATCTGTTGCAAGCTGAAAAGAAGAAAATCATGAAATTTTGATTTAAAAAAATTAAGATCCTAATGAATTAGTACAGATATAATTATTCTTTGGGTTAAAGTTAAAAGCTTTTCAGGTTTGATTCTATAATTACCTAATTACCTCCATTTCACTACAAATTTCTGGAGACTAATCAACAAAGTGACTTACCCTCTGTGAGGAATTAAGATTGTCTGTGTGATTAGGAAAAAGCTCAAGTGTCAGGGATGGCTGTTTCAGAATTCCTGGCATAAGATCCATATTTGAATCACTATCTTGGTCTGAGATGTTACTTTCCAATGAATCAGCTATAGGGTAAAGAAAATATATATATAAATAAAACATCTACTACTTCTTTAGAGCAAACGTGTTTATTAAACTAGCTATGTTAATAGTACAACTTAAATTACTTAAGCAAAGCATTGCTTATAGAGCCAGGGTTAGCAAACCTTTTCTGTAAAGGATCAAGTAATAAATATTTCAGGCTTTGCTGGCTATATAGGTCTTTACTGCATATTCTTATTTTATTTACAACCCTTTAAAAATGCAAAGAACATTCTTAGTGTTTTGAATTTGGCCTGTGTGCCATAATTTGCTGGCTCCAACTCTACTGAATTGGTGCAAATAAGCTGGGCCAGAGACACCAGGGATGGACTCAGTCCACAGAGGATGGTTGGGGCCTGGCTTCTGGAATTCAGGCAGGAGATCACAGCCTTGACATGAAGGCAAACAGCTGCTCAGACATTGACCTAGACCATGGAAGGGCCCTCCTGCCAGGGACACAACTGGCCTCAGAGAAGAGAAAGGGAGGAACCTCAAGTGCAAAATCAAGGGTCCAAGTACAAAGGTTAAGAGGCGGCCAAAGAAGGGTCCAGGAAAAGTCATTAGCCTAGAAATGAGAAATGTGAAAGCAAGATGTGCAGCATCCCATCCTATGGACGGTCTCATGGAGAAGGTGAAGTTTTCCGTCTCCTGTCTGGTCAGGCACAAAGTAATGTAGTTAATTTGCAAGAAGCGAAGATTCAAGGCAAAATAAGACTAAGAATTCAGACTGAGAAGTAATGATCACTCTGATCCTTGAGAAGAACATGCCTGATGGCAGGACAAGCATGGAAGGACATGCTTCTCCAGGATGGAGTTTCTCCACCTCGGTGTTAGAAGACCAGGCAGTTACCACCATGAGAGCCTCCAATCGCAGCATTCTCTGGGGTTCCATACAAAGGCTCTCACATGGAAAGAGGGAAGCAGATGGGGGTTCACTCATTAGAGAGAGAAATGAATAAACTGAAAAACAGGGCTTCTATGTATTAGTTAAACTAATCAGATTTGTTGTTGTTTAGTCACTAAGTCACGTCCAGCTCTTTTGAGACCCCATTAGCCTGCCAGGCTCCTCTGTCCACGGGATTTTCCAGGCAAGGATTCTGGAGTGGGTAGCCATTTCCTTCTCCAGGGGATCTTCCTGGCCCAAGGATCAAAACTGCGTCTCCTGCATTGGGAGGTGAATTCTTTACCACTGAGGCACCTGGGAAGTCCAATTAATCACATTAAAGAAAGTAAAAAAAAATGGGTAAAAGTGGATCTCCTTTGCTATTTAAAAATTATTATTAGAGGGTCAGTCTTCTAGTCTTTCACTACCTTCCTTTAGTTAAGAGGAACTAACACCCCATACCTCTGCATAATCTAGAAGCTATCATGTCTTTGAAGAATGTCTTAGATGACTTCAGAATCTCTCCCAGTGCAGTAATACTGCACAAACCAGTGACTACAAAAATTGTTCCATACAAAAAAACCCAGCACCATAAAAAAAATTCTCTTACTTAAGGACTCCACAGGAGAAGGAACCACAAACGCTATTTCCGTAAGGGCATCGGCATAATACAGCACCTTCTTCTGTCCATTGAAAATGCTAGCCCCGACATCTTCAGAGGAAATCACTTCATCTATGAATGAGAAACACTACATTACTGCTCTGAAAAGTGGGGAAAACCAGTATCACTCTGCTACATGAAATTTTAACTGGTTAATAAAAAGTGATAATAAATATAAGGCACATTTCCAACAAGAACTAATGTGTAAGAAGAATAAACTATAAATGTTCATTAAATGGCTTAACACTAACTTTAAACCATAAAATCTTAATTTCACAGTTGCTAAAACGGAATCAAATCACTTCTGATTAGCAGGACCTTAGTTCATGTGTATCAGGCAGTTTCAGGGAATAGTCTTTTTGGAAGAGGTAACAGTAATTAAAAGGGAGACCTCCCAGTCCCTCTGAAGGGAGGTGGGGCAGATGTCTGCGTGTGTGTACGCTTGCTCGCAGGCATTTCTGTCCCTGGTGTCTCTATTGCTCTTCAGCTTTGCTTTTGTGTCATTTTCTCTTGTGATCAGTGATATAATATGAAAATGTACAGGAAGCTTTAATCATAGTATCTGCTCTAAGTCAGCAAGATAGAATTAACCAAAATAACACTCTTGAGAGCTGGTATCAGTTCAGTTCAGTTCAGTCACTCAGTTGTGTCCGATTCTTTGCGACCCCATGAATTGCAGCACGCCAGGCCTCCCTGTCCATCACCAACTCCTGGAGTTCACTCAAACTCATGCCCATCGAGTCGGTGATGCCATCCAGCCATCTCATCCTCTGTCGTCCCCTTCTCCTCCTGCCCCCAATCCCTACCAGCATCAGAGTCTTTTCCAGTGAGTCAACTCTTCGCATGAGAGCTGGTATAGTTCTCCATTAAAATGAACACAATGCCCTACAAGTAATACATAAAAGACCAACACCCTGACAAAAAATTGGGAAGAGGTAATAAGTAGTTCTCAGCTAAGAAATAAAAATATGAGATGCTGAAACTCAATCTCTCACCTAACAGATCAGAAGACACCTAATTTGGTGAGGAGGTGGCAAACGAAGTTTATACCAGAGTCTAGCAAACTTTCTGCAAAGGGTCAGACAATAAATGAAGCTTTGCATGTCATATGGTCTCTGCCATGACTACTTAAGTCTGCCATTGTAGCGTGAAAGCAGCCAGATAATGTATGAACAAGTGTGGCTGAGTGTTAATAAACTTTACTTACAAAAATAGGCATGGGCCATAGGTGCTGGCTCCTGGTTTAGATGTTGGGCAGGCATTGTGTCTACCATAGCAGACACTGTGGTCACTGCACCAACACACTCATTCTACCCGCCTCTCGTTCACATCTCTCTTTCAGGGTCATTCCACCTCTCTTGCCACAGCAGTGGCTCATGGTGGTCTCATCACTGTGTATTTCTGGCTTTGGGAGAATGGGGGTTCTGAGACCCAGCTAACCTCTCCTCTTTAGACTAGTGTGGTATGTGCATGGTTTTAGCCTGGAATGGCCTTTTTGCAGTGGGAGGAAAGTCAGGATGGGACAAAACCAACACATGGAAAACAGCTAAAAGAAAACTGCAGAGAAATAGAACAGGAGTGCTGATCACATGGCAACAAAACTGCACACTAATGTCTGGGATTTTCAGTTATATGAGGCAATAAATGACCTTCAAAATCTAGCCCAGTTTGGGTCAGGTTTTCTGTTACTTGCAACCTTAAGCATCCAAGTGACATATTTATACATTTAGCAACTTGAAAAATGTGCAAATCTTTTATCAATTCTACTTGTGGGAATTTAGTTGATAAATACACTCAAGCGTAATATTAAAGGTTATGTGGCAATTGAAATTAGAGCATATTCTCGTATACTTTGATTCAACCTTGGTTGAAAGCAGGAGAAAACTATGTCACAAGTCACAATGGTATTTAATGGGAAACTTAAGAGCATAATCTTACTGACAGAGGAACTCTGCTAATTCAACGCATTAGACACAGGCTTTCCCCACTTCGGAGAGTATTATTAACTTTCCAGTGATTTCAACGGCCCTTGGAACAGAAAGCTCCAGCCAGGTAGGGCAAAGGCCTTAAGATTAAACTTATACTTGCTATCCTGATTACAGTTCCTCAGGAGGATTTGCATTGATATATAGGAATCTCTCAGTCAGCTGTTTACTACAAAGGTTTTCATATAATGTCCTAACAGCGTAACCTTAAATGATAGCCACAAAGTCTAAAAAACATACCTGCTAGTAGAAAAACTGTATTTATTAGACAAAGTATACTTGTTAGGAAACTACTGTTTGCTATAATCTAAATTTATTATAATATTGTTATAGAAAATGGAATTTGTTCACTCCCACTATAAAAAACTTACCAGTCAGCTGTTTACTACAAAGGTTTTCATATAATGTCCTAACAGCGTAACCTTAAATGATAGCCACAAAGTCTAAAAAACATACCTGCTAGTAGAAAAACTGTATTTATTAGACAAAGTATACTTGTTAGGAAACTACTGTTTGCTATAATCTAAATTTATTATAATATTGTTATAGAAAATGGAATTTGTTCACTCCCACTATAAAAAACTTACCAACTTTATGATAATTAAGCCATTAATTTTATATTAGCTGTCATAATGTATGTATATAACATACATGTTTTTATATATATATACATAATTATTCCTCATATTAACAGAAAATGTTTGGAAGATGATACAATTATTAAGTGATCTCTTGTGAGGATGAGAGGAAAGAGACTTCTCCATTCCATACTTCTGCTTGTTTTTTTTTTTCTTTCATAAGACTACAAATTCATATTAAAGGAGAAAAGTCAAGAGTAAGAAAATAAGAAAAAACACATGACCATTTGAGATTTACCTTGTTCAGGTCCTTCACCATCATCGCAACTGTTAATAGACCAACTGGTGGAAACATGCCCAGTCCAGCCAGGGTGTTTGCCCACATCTACTGACCAGCCAAGGGAGAGCAAAAATTCTAGGAAATGTGGCTGAACATTTCTGGAAGACTCCACATTCTTTAAAATCTGAAATACATACCAATCATCAACTATAGTGAAGGAAACAAAAGAGCATATCAAAGTATCTTCATATAAATTCTCTTTGAAGTATCTAATAAATCAAGTCCAAGCTGAGAATAAACTGAGGACTATACATAATGCATGCTTCTGGGTTATATAGATCTGGGTTCAAATCCTGGCTGGGCTTTGGGCAAGTTTCTTAACCCCACTGTTTCAGTTTCTTCATCTATAAAGTGAGTAATGATGATGGCTGTGAAGATTAAGTGAGATAAAGCAAAACAATCCTTTAACTCTCTCCCTAGCAAAATAATTACTGAGCCAGATATGCTTACCAAAAGTAAACAAAAAACACTAGGTCCCTGCCTTCACATAGGTATGTGATTATTTACTTACAAATCTTGACAAATGCTATAAAAAGTACAAACCGGTTAAAAAGTCAATAATGACTAGCTATAATTAATAAGTGAGTGGGAAAACATTCTTCTCTGGGTTCAAAGAAGAGAATACAACCATCCCAGATAAAAATGAAGGTTCTCTCCTCTTCACCAGGTACCAAATTTAATTCCTGGGCCCCAGAAAGAAAAGTCCCTTGTTCTAAAACAGTGGTTCTCATCAGGTGGATTTTGCTCTCCAGCAGATATCTGGCAATGTCTGGAAACATTTCTGACATCACAACTGGTGGGGCACTGGGATCTAGTGAGCAGAGGCCAAAGATGCTGTTACATGTCCTATTTTTATAGAACAGCTCCCCCAACAAGGAATTACTTGGCTCAAAACAGTAACACTGCTGCTGTTCTAAGTCCAATGCTAGAAGAAGGAAAATGAGAAGTCCTCTACAAATTAAAAATGAAATGAGGGGAGAAGTAGTGTATCAAAATCACCTGGGGAATTTCTTAAACATGAGATTTTCTTAGCCTACTCCAGAACCTCTGTATCAGATCAGCAGAGATAAGATCCTGGAATTACTACTTTCAAGAGATCTCCCAAGTAACTTTTTAATGTAGCCAGCCCACAGATCACTGATGTAGTTCCTACAATGCGAACCTAATGAAGGCAAAATAGGTGGTTACATCAAATACTTCTCAACCTAGTGGGCATCGTTGTCAGGCCTTATCTCTTTAAGACTTCTCTTCAGAAGTGTACCCATTTAGTTTCCCATATCCCTTCATATTCTTATAAGTGCCAGGAACCTGATCTGACAGCCAGTTTTTGTTTTCTCCCAATTAATTATTTTATTCAGAGGTGAGACTTGTAAACAATTTGAAAATGTAGCCAAGATACAATAAGTAAGTTAAATTCAACTTGCAGGCCACTGACTGGCAGCTGGAAATTCATCTAAATCTTCCCTATGGGGCTAGGAAGGCAGGACTCAGCCATTCCAAAGGAGGCCTCTGGGAATCTTATTGTTTTCTAGTCACCCTTGGTCCCTAAAAAGCTAAGGAAACTCAACTGGTGTAAGAATTACCTCAAGGGTTTGTGTCTTCTTCTATACGTAGGAGGAAAATGGCGCCACTACTCTCATATGAACCACGAATAGATTTCCTTCAAAATAGATCCCCACCCTCTGCATTTAATCCACTTCTACTGAAGATCTTCTAAAAAACTTGAGTCTACCAGTCTCATCTCTGGCTACCAGTAGCCTCCCACGCTCCAAACAAATTGGAACCAATAATGAATTTTATGAAAATGAAATTCTCTCTCACCTCCAGGGCCTTTACACATGCTGTTTATTGATTAGTGACAACCCACTTCTACCTTTTAACCTACTGTCAATGTATACCTCATACATTAGCTTAAAAGTCTTTTATTCCAGGAAGTCTTCTTCAAACCAGGTTAGGTTTTCATGTTACGGCTCCTATAACATGTTCCTATTAGCACACTTTATTCATGGTTGTGTGTTTAATCACCTGTCTCTCTCTCTACACAGTAGTTCCAGAAGTCCAGAAACCTCGTATGTCTTGTTCACCACTATAACCCAAGCACCTGACAGCAGACACTCTGGAAGTATTTACTGAATCACTAACATGAAATGAGAAGAATTTTCTCCTTTTCTAGTAGTTTGCCAATAATCTGAAATATTCTTCTAGTATAAACATTTTGTAATTCTGGTATATTTCTTCAACTGTGTTTAATCTGATTAGCTAATGGTTTTGCAATGACTATAGTGAAACTCCAAGATAATACAGTCATAGTGCTCCACACATGTGAACACATTCTATATTTTACACATCTTCCTTTGGTCCTCTCTCAGTCACAGCTGGTAACTACTGTCCAGCCCATGTTTCACCCGTTTATCTCTGATAGACATGCGATCTGACATCTGCTCTCGGTTTTCTGTTCTCACCTTATAGCTGTCTTCATCCTTCTCCTAGTCTCTTTGTTACATGTATCCAACTGTGTTTTACTTATTGTTTTTATCCTTTACCTTATTTCAGATGTTCTCCTACTGTGCATGCCTTGACTAAAATTTTTTCCCTGTGAAATTACCTGGAAAGTGAGTTCCTCAAGAGGAACGGGTGTTATCACTTCTACACCTGGGCACATTAAGGAAGCCACAGGGAAGATGGTCAGTAAACAGTTGTTGCTGGGCAGTAAAGCCTAACTTTAGCTTTTCATGGTTAACTTTTGTTATTTTAGTTTCCTGTGTCTTAGGACTCTGAATTCCTTAAGGTAAGAAAGTAACTCAGTTTCTGAACTGATTCACAAGAAATCTTTAAAGATCAAGAATAACTCACCATCCACCACAGAGAAGTGCAAGTCATGTAAATTTTTTTCAATTTACAGCATAAAAAATTACCCCCCAAATCCAGAAATCTTACCTCCTGGTTTGTTTTCTGGCCTGGCTTCATATAGAAAATAAAAACTGTGTCAAAGGGACGACATGGCAAAAGATCCAGATAACCAATGTCATCAAAAAATCCAGGTATTGTGGAGTCAAGTGCAATAAGGTGAGGAGGTAGACGACTGTTTGCAGGTTCCTACCGCCAAAGGAAGAAAGGAGAAGGTATCATCTCTTTGCACTATTCTAATTATAAAAGCAATACTTGCTCATGGTTTAATAAACATTAAAAAAAATTTAAAAAGTGACAGGAATAAGCAGAACCATAATCCCAAACTACAGAAACTATTTAACATTCTTGTGTACTTCCTTCCAGTTCTTTTGGCTTTTTTGTTAATGACGGTTGAGCTCATACTATGTATTTAATTTAAAATCCAATTTTCTCTGTAATACAGGAAATTTTCTAGAAAAAATTTAGCATGCATTTTATTCTTATTCATTGCTGTTGGAATGGAAAATGGTACAGCCATGCTGGAAGACAGTTTGGCAGTTTCTTGCAAGGCTAAGCATAATCTTATCATACAGGACAGCAACTGCATAACTTGATATTTTCCCATATGAATTAAAAACGTCTACTCAAAACCCTGCACACAGATGTTTATAACAGCTTCATTCGTAACTGGAAGCAAAACTTGGAAGCAACCAACGAGTCTTCTGTAAGTAAACTGTGATAAATCCACCCAATGGCATATTATTCAATGATAATAAGAAGTGAGCTATCAAGTCACAGAAAGACATGGAGGAACCTGAAATGCAAACTGCTAAGTGAAAGAAGCCAATCTGAAGAGACTACATACTATATGATTCCAACTATATGACATTTTGTAAAAGGCAAAACTGTGGAGACAGCAAAAGATCAGTAGTTGTCAGGAGTTGGGGGAATTTCCAGAGAAGGGGAGGGATGACTAGGAAGACTACAGAGGACTTTAGGGCAGTGAAACTCTTCTCTATAATGCTATAATAGTGGACATATGTGATTTCATATTTGCCAAAACCCACAAACTGTAAAACACAGAGTGAACACTAATGTAAACTACAGAGTTCAGTTAATAATCCATCTGATACTGGTTCATCAATTGTTACAAATTATGTCACAACAATGCAAGATGTTAGGAGAAATGACCTGTGTGGAGGAAGAGAGGTTATATGGAAACTCTCTACACTTTCTACTTGGCTGTTCTGCAAACCTAACTGCTTTAAAAAACAGTCTATTAATTTTTATGCATTTCTTGCTTTGTTTTCCCCCGATCCCTTATCTTTTTTGAGATCTTGATCTTGACCAGCAGGTTGTATCATCCTTGGTATTTTTCAGGAAAGCATCCCTCAGAGATGGCAAGGATTACTCTTTTCCTACTCCAAACAAGGGCTGAGGCAACACCCTGTCATTAAAGACACCGCTATTTCTGCAGTCAAACAGAAGAGTATTCACACAATGAAAAAAGACTACAGATAGCCTCGTGTCAATTCAGGTCAGATTTTTCCACTGAATGAACTTTCTACAAACATGCAAAAAACGTTCTGCTTTTCATTTTTCACTCTGAAATCATGGAGAAGGAAGCACAATCTGGCAGTGTGCTCAACACATCTTATAGGACAAGGGCTCCTCATTTTTTTTTTTTTTTAAAGCTACCTCATCAGTTTGTTCTTCTGGATGATCTTCTAATTCAGGAACATAACACGTACGTACTTTACATCTCTTAATAACTTCTTAAAGTTTTTTCCTCTAGGTCTGTGTTTTTCCTAATAAATTTTGTTAGGATACCTTTTGTCAATATCACAGTTGTAACTGAGTTATTTTGCATTGTATTTCTAACTGGATATTAACAGCTATAGTCATTAATATCTGTACTTCATATGTGGTGATCTTAACTTTCATTTACTTTAAACACTCTACTGATTCTCCTTCTTGTTGTCATTCAGTAGCTCAGTGGTGTCTGACTCTTTGTGACCCTATGAACTGCAGCATGCCAGGCTTCCCTGTCCTTCACTATCTTGCGGAGTTTGTTCAAACTCATGTCCACTGAGTCAATGATGCCATGGCTGTCTAATTAGAAATCATATTACCTGGGAACTGTCTTTTCCTTTCCAGTGTTTTTTTCCCTCTTACTTAGTTTCTTTTAGTATTTCATTGACCTTCCTGGTTTTGATATTATACTATAGTTAGGTAAGATGTTACTCACTGGGGTAATCTCCCCACACATTTTTTTTTCTAAACATCTCCTCATTCTCCATCTTGTTTCCTAAATGGGCTGCCATTTACACAGCTCTACATTACTGGCCCTGGTGAAGTTTTTGGCTGTTTATTCATTTTTTAAAAGTCAGACTAAATATTGTTTTGCTGAATATTGACTGTTGTACTGACTGATCTGCTAACAGAATCAAATTATTTTCTTAATAACTTTACTAATATTTACCAATAACTGACTCTCCTGCATTCCTAGGATAAACTTTACTTGGTTGGAGAAGTTAATTTGTTTAACATGCTGCTGAATTCAGTTTTATTAGTATTCTCCTTAATACTTTTGTATATACTTTTGCATGTGTGTTCTGTCAGGTTTATTGGAGGTATGCTTAAGATTCATAAAATAAATCAGGCTACTTTCTTTTTCCTATGTTCTGACCCAGGTGAGAGAGTACAGGAATTATTTCCTTGAAAGGTTAAACATTTCAACTATAGTCGATAACATGAAAGGAAATTGCAATCTGAGAGATTTGTCTTGTCTCCATTCAGTCCATAGCATGCGACCATTTCCTTCTAGAATGTTTTTATTTACTGCTTCTACTCTGTACAATTTTCTCCACTAGGAATACCACTAATCATCTGTAAGGTTGTATCTTTGTTCCTTTCTTTCCACATTTACCACTGCTTCTCATTATTTTCCTCTTTCCGTTCTTTTCTTCTGCATTTTAAGAGTTTTTATTTTTTACTCTCCACCACTAATTCAATGTTCTACAACATAAAATATTTTTCATCTACATGCCAAAATCCAAACTCAAGACAGCAATGTTCCCCTCTACTTTTCTTAAAAGTTAAATGGCCTTTAGCCAAGTAGCTGCTAGAAAGTAAGGCAGGGGGCAACTTGTGCAACAAGTGACTTCTTGCCTGGCAATCTTCAATTGGGTTTTTCAAAACAAACAGGCTTAGTACAAATTCTAAATTCACATACATGGAAGCTATTTCACATTTTTGAGGCCCTATTTCTACATATGTGAAATAGAGATACTACCACTTTCCTAGTAAAACTGTTTTAATGAAATTAAGAGTAATGGCAACATTTACCTTACAGGCTGGCTGACTCTATGTACTTCATGAACCGCCTGACACAACCACAATGAGATGATACCCTTATCACCCCTATTTCAGACAGGAGGAACTAAGACTCAAAGTTGGGTAACTTTCCCAAGATCACACAGTTGCTAAGTAGTGACGCCAGGACATAAACCAAGACAGTTTGACCCTAGAAACTGCACAACCTAACAAGTGTTTACATTCGTTCCTTTTCAAAAGTGGCATGAAAGAGCAGTCAACTGTAGCCCATACTTTCAGTCATAAACTTTACTGGGGAAAAGTTTTAACATTCTTTTTCTAACTGCTTATAGATGTCATTAATATATATAACATGAGTCCTACAGCACCTAGGAAAAGTCAGAGGTGGATATATTATCAAAGCAGCTCTCACAACAGAACTCTAAATACATTCATGGGAAAACTGTCTTGGAGGTCATATTGTAAGCTGCAGCATCATAGAATTTTATTTCCTTGTGTGAAAGGTTAAGATTTTAAATAGTTTGTTTTTTTAATTCTCCATCTTCACAAAAATGCTTTAGCTATCATCAGTTGAATGTTAATTTATGAATATATTTACTCATAGAAGTTTATGAAAATTACCTTCAATGCTTCTAAAGATAAAAATCCGAAGTGTGAAAGGAAAAGACGTGCTGTTTGGAATTCCTGGGCAGGAGGTGGGGGCTTACAATCTGTAACTGGATCAGGAAAACTTCTCTTCTGCAATTCCTCCTCACTTTGTTGCTCAAGGTGTATTTCATAAGCGATCTGCTGGGCCATTCCATTCCTTAATTTTTCATGTCTCTCTTCTAACTGAAATAAACCGAACATTTCATTTTGGGGGAATTATCGTATCAGGATTAATCTTAATTTTTAAATGAAAATAAGGCTACAAGCAACAAAATAGAAGATAATTTTCAGTGATCAACACTGAGCTTCAATTCAATACAACCAAGAGCAAATACGCATAAACCAAGCAAAAATGTTTTAAAGTTAAAATAAAACCCCAAGAATGTTCCTGTAGCCTCAAAAATTGCTTCTTTATCTCCTCGCTATAAGTGAAACCATTCTGTCTCTGCTTCCCTTTACATTGGCAAGAAAGGGGGCAGAGCTGCCATTCTCTGCCATGTCCCCTTCATCTTCCACATCATCTTCCCTCTTCTTCCAGACCCCTGTCCATCTTTGTCTGCAAGGATCTCCTCCTTCTTTGAAGGCCACAACTGCATGGATTAGCTGCTATACTCTTGGGAGTTACCTCTGATCTATCCTATTTAAAATTTCATCCTCTTTGGTGAATAGCCTGGCTTATATTCCTACAACTTCCTCAACCTTCCCAACTCTGGCCTTCCATGACAGACTCTGTGCCTCAGATGTGCTGTACTTTCAAGAGCTCCAATTTTGAAATTCCTTTCTTACAGCTCACCTGTATACCCATTCTCCCTTTACCATCACTGTGGGGTAAATAACCCCTCTCTGTATTTCTCCAAGCCTTCTGACTTCATCTGTGTCCCAACCAAAACTAAACCCCCCAAATCTGACATCTTAATATCCTCTTCTAAGCATATAAAATGGCTATGTTATTCCTTATGCTTCCTTATTCACCTGGCCAATCTCCACATTCACTCAAATTTTTTATTTATGCCTCTGGATACCAAGAACTTTTGAAGAAAGTCAGCAGAATGAGTTAAGTAACTTCACTACAGATGATACTACTTAATCTAGCTGGGCTGCCTGGCAATTTTAAGAAGCATCTTTGCTTCCCTATGTCATTTCTAAGAACTAAGATTAAAATTTACATAAGCAGCTTCCATTTCCCTTCTTTCCACCTCTAAATGTCTCTGACCTAAACCAAGCCCCTCTTCTCTTACCAGAAGGACCCCTTTTCTAGATACAATCACAGATTTTCTTGACCTAATTGCCTCCAGGGCTTTATTCTATTACTTATCATTTCCCCAGGCTGCCTCACAGTGTAGGCTGCTGACCCTTCTTCATTGGCTCCTTCTACTTCTGATTCTTCTTAAATTTAAAAAAAAAAGAAAGAAAGAAAGAAAAATTAGCCTTGCCTTTCCTTCACTAGGCCATTTCCTCATTCTATTTTCTACTCTGTACCTTTTGCTTCCTTGGTGGCTCAGAGGTAAAGAATCCACCTGCCAATGCAAAAGACGCAGGTTTAATCCCTGGGTCGGAAAGATCCCCTAGAGGAGGAAATGGCAACTTATTCCAGTATTCTTGCCTGGAGAACCCCATGCACAGAGGAGCCTGGCAGGCTATAGTCCACAGAGTTGCAGAGTCGGACATGACTACAGCAACTAAACAACAACCCTTCCCTTTACTGCTAACAATTAACAGTGTAGCCTATATTCACTGCCTTTTCCTCATTTACCATTCATTCCCCAGATCTTACACTTTAATACTCCTTTGAACTTGCTCTCAAAGGTCACCAACATTTCATTAACAAAATCCAGGGGCCTCTTCTTAGTGTTCCTTCCCCCAGTCTCTCCAGCATCTGATACTATAGGCAGCCTCCAGACCTGCCCTTTTATTCGCTCATGCCCTGACATACCTGTCTTTCATTTCTTAGAACTCTTCTTCCTTGACCTAAGCAACCAATTATTTAATCTAGTTAAGTACTTAAATTAATCTAATGCCAAGTAATTTTTTTCGTAAACCTGTCCTCTTCCTAATGTCTATATTTCTATATATGGCAGTTATCTTTGCCACTCAAGCCTAAAATCTAAAGTTCTTCAGCTCTTTTCTATCCCTCAACAATCCAAGAATGTCTGGATCAAAATATCTCTAGGAGACATGCCATATATTTCCATCCCTGCCTGAGTTGTCATAACGGTTTCTGAATTGGTCTCCCCTCTCCAAATATCCTCCACTAGAGTTGGATCATGCCCTCACACTAATGAAACCACAGACCAGTCCAGTTCCTTTAGACTGGTTCCTTTGGACATCGGCAGCCCGATGTCAAGTTCCTTTCCCTTAGCCACAATCTCTGTTTGTCTTACTACGTGACAACTTCCTGGATGACAAACATCTAGGTCATCTTAAGAACCACCTCCAGGAATACCGAACAAAGGCAGTATCTTGATCGCAGAAGTTGTTTAAGGATGTTTATAGTCATTCTCTTAACAACAGCTGGTAACAATTTATCTTACTTCTTCCGTGACGATTTCATGCAAATCTGGAATGCTCAGATCTGCCTTCACAAAAGGAATCTTATCCACCTCTTCAGGAAATGGTCGATGTTTCACAGTATATTTAAATCCAACATCATTTTTAGGAACTGGACGAGGTTCAGGCACAAAAACCTGTTAAAAAAAACATTCTATGTATCACATTTGGTGCCATCCGAAATGACATGTATTTCCCTGGTCTCTTAGATGTCTCTGTTTCCCTAGGATTACAAAACACAGAATCTCAATAAAAATCTGCAAATACTACTGCTAATGGTAAAGGCACCAGTGTACTCTTCTTTATTTTTATAAAAATGTTCATCAACTTACAGATTTTTGTGACTGATACATGTGTTATGGACCTCTAGTGTACCAGGCCTGAATTTTCCACATTCAGTGATAAGCTAATAGATAAGGCATTTCCAAATTTAAGGCTCAAACTTCCTTCTTCCCCCAAGGGCTCTCAAATCATACACGTTTACATCCACTGGGCATCTCTAGACAGTGAATTCAATAATTAGAAACTTAGCATCGCTTAACTGAAAAAATCTGGCACTGAATCTAGGTCTTCATGGCTCCAAATCCCTGCTTTAATGAACATATATGAGCTATATGACTTCTGTTTCCACATTTGACAAACGGAAACACATCACAAGACTGCTGCAAGGATTAAATTAAAAAAAATATGGTACATATTAAACTGTCTAACAGGTTTTAGTGCCTTTTCTGACCTCCTTCCTCCTTAGTCTTTAATGGGACTGAGTGGCTTATAGTGTTGCTGACAGATTGGTGACAGGTATGACGCCACTAGGAGAAAACAGGCATGTGCTCCTCAGAGCCAACACATGTTATGCAACAGCAACATCTAGAATGTTGAATTATTTTAGGCACACACTCTAATTTTGTGAGTTTCTCTCTCAAATGTTTGTAAAATTTTATTAAGCCATGTTTTAAAGAATTTTTAATAACTAATATAAAAGCTTTCAATGTGATAAAAAATGAAAAGAGCAGTATACAAAAATGACTAAATTCTATCCAAGTGTTAGGTACAGAAAGGGAAAAAAGATGGGAAGAAAATCCACTAAAACATTAACAGAAGCTGTCTACTTCTGAAGAGTGACAATACAGGTGACTTAAAATACCTTCTTCATTATTTTCATTTTCCAACTTTCTCCCATGAGCAAATTTTATTCACATAATTACAACTGTTATAAAAAAATAAACTGTGCCACCCGAAAGAAAGACTTCATTAAATTATACAGCACATTAAAAAATTACAGAGCATATTACCAGTTACACAGTTAAATGAAACAATTAGAAACTAAGCACTATTGACAGAGACATCTAGGATGTGGCCAAATTTTTTTCATATGGCATGTACATAAATTTTATTTAACATTCCATGAAAAAAGTTGGGCCACTCTTCAGAACAGCAGTTCTTTTTTTTAACTTTTAATTTTACTTAGAAGTATAGCCGATTAACAATGTTGTGACAGTTTCAAGTAGCAAAGGGACTCAGCCACACTCAGAAGAGCACTTCTTAATCTTAAGTGGATGTCAGAGTCACCCAGAAAGCTTTGTGAAATTACACTGCCTTGAAGAGGTCTTTAAAGAGTATTTCAGTGGACCTGGAATTCTAGCCTCCTAAGATGATTCTGATGTGAACTCACTGAGAACCTGGCTAGGATCAAAAATACTTATTTTCTCTGTTATTTTTGTTGGAGTATTACTTAATCTTTAAATCAGAACACACACAAACGCATACACAGGCACTCACTCCTAGCCACTCCCCTGTAACTTCTGATGGATACCTTCTGATTTGCTTTTGCTCCTCTGGGTAAAAGGCAAAGTTGTTGTGCCCAAGCAAGTCTTCCAGACATTCCCCGGACGAGCACAGTGACAGAGGGGAAAAAATCATCTAGAATAAAATGTTGGTGGAAAAGTTTTTATTTCCGGCAACATATAAAATACACCTGCTGTCAATTTTAGAGCCTCTAATAAACATAGCCCTAGCACAGTGCTTCTCTAGCTTTTCTCCTTTGTGAACCACCTCTGTGGATTCTGCCATATCCATGTACCGCTGTGACTATTATCTTACTTTCTCTATTAACTTCTTTCTTCCCTTTGTCTGTTTTTTTCAAAAGGAAATTATATCCTTAAAAGGAAAACCAGAAACTCTGGTGTGTTAATTATATATTTTTAAAACACCTATTTAAAAATACATAAAATAACATCGTATTGCATACCTCCAGCAGTATACATACATTTTGGAAACATTATCCTGGCAAATACTCTTAACTGTCAGTGTTGTGGATGGTCTAAATGCAAAAGACAGGCTGGGTTGTGTGATGTTGAAGTCACATTCACCCATGCCTTTGTGTGCTGCTGCCCACCACTGGCAGGCACTGTTTCATCCCAAGGGGGAATGGACGCAGAATGGACTTCCTAAGCACCAAGATCCTTCTTCCTATTCCCTTCTTTTTCCTCTGGTCTAGCAGTCAAACTTGATCAAACTTCTCTCACTTTTGTTTTAAAATGTCCTTGTACATATAAATAATCCCATTTGTTTATATTTTTGGTAGACTTTCAATGCAATGAAATCACTTAGAATGAGAGGAGTGGCGTCTTAAAAAATCTGGAAAAGGGCTGATGCCCCTCAGGCCAAGAAACAGGGGAGACTGGTATTTTATAGACTCACAGCAGGTAGCTTGGGAGTGGGAAGCAGGAGGAGCCAGGAATAATTGATACCAGCCAGGGAAAAAAGTCAAGCAATCCCAGGTCTAAGGTAGAGAAGGATGAGGTGCCTGCAGGAAAGACCTGGGACCAGTGCTTCTGGAATTGGGCAACAATTAAACGCCCCATCTAGTTCTTATTAAAATCACTATATTTTACCACAACATTAAGGACACCTCTGGTAGTTATTTCCCTGAACTTCTGGGAAATATCCAGTTTTATTTCATGAACAAGTCAAATATCCTCTTCTGAGCCCTACTTTCTTCATCTGAAGATTCCCTGGGTTCCTGTATGCCCAAAGATTCTGTAATCTTCACTTTCCTTCCCCTTCCCAGCAATAAGGATCTCTCTAAGAACATGCTTCCTTTACATATTGGTTGATTCCAATTACCATCAGAAAAAAAAGTACTTTGAGCAGTCTGTACTGCAGGGGTAATACACCTTGAGATGGTTATAACTGGGGGAAAGATGGGAAGAAAACAGTGTATGTTGCGTCAATGGAAAATCAATGAAGGATTTTCAGGAGGGCACGGGCATGATCAGATCTACATTTGAAGATGAAGGCACCGCTGGCAGCAAGTTGGATGGAGGGAAGGGTGATGAATTTTGGAACTGGAAGGAGGGACAATCAGATCAGGCAAGAAGCAACTGCAATAATCTAGAAATAAAAGTCCTGCATTTGGTTGTATTGGGAGGAATGCAGAGAACAGAAGATGCCAAAGTCACTAAGGGAAGAGAAACTTGGAAACCAAACACATAAGGGAGTAACAGGAAGGAGCAGGTGAAGATGACTCCTCCAATTTCCAGCCTGTTTGGGTGGCAACCATAACTGGAAAAGAACAATGTGGAGTGAAGGTGGGGTAGGAAAGGTACAGGATCCAAAGGTCAAGAAGGAAGGAAGAGGAATAATGATTTTCATACACAGGGAACAACGGAAAATATTCTACCAAAATAAACTTTTTATAAAGTTATGGAGCTCTTTTCTAATAGATATACATTAAGAGCCTCTAAAAGATTCTATTTCATATGTATATTCTACTTTTTGACCCTCTGCTTTTCAGTTGCTATTAGGTCATCAGCTAGAAGCCTTTTCTGACAAATGCAAAATTACTTAAAATTTGTCTTTTCTTCCCCGATACCAGAGACAGCTTGCTAATATTGATAGACCTGTTGATTTAGCAATGGAAAAAGCCCGAAGTGCTGAAACTTACTCTGTTCATTTCCAAGAGGTTGCTCCAGCATTGCCAGGATGACACTGTTATCCAAGACAAAGTACCGGAAACTATGTTTGTTTATGGTTGGCAGTCTGGAGTATTTGATCAAAGTGGTCTCATTTACCAGACTACAAGGAGAGGCAGGACCACTGGGTGAAGGAAATGCGCCAAGCAACTGCATAATACTAGAGAGAATGCAAAAGATAAGAGTTACTTCTCAAAGCAAGACCACAACTTTATCCCATGCATCAGTCTGTCTCTAGATTTATCTGACCACAGCCATGCTTCCTCTTTGAGGGTCAGATTTACTCCCTGTGGTGGATGTTGTGGTGTGCTGTCCGGATTTCCTCTCCAAAACTGAAAAGATCCACTGCCCCAGATACAGAGAGATGGTGGCCCTAATTTTCAGCTGAGTCCTGGAGAGGCCAATGAGAACCATTTTATTCAAGACCACAGCTTCCTCCTGACAGATCATGTCCAATGAACTGTTGATGCCGGGGGATAAGGGGTATAAAGTCCCACAACATGAGAGACTCCTGAAGGGCCAGCCTAGCTCCAGAGCTCTTTGCTGCAAATGCATCACAGTTTGGGTCTTCCCTTGGCTCAGTCCGACTTCTCTCAATCCCCCGTAAGGGTTGATCCTGACAGCACTTTCCAATAAATCTCTTACAAGCAAATTTCTCTCTCAAAGCCTGCTCCCCAGGGAACCTGACCAATCATACTTCCAAATCATGAAGCATCTAAAGATAATATGCACACTCCAGGTTTAAGGACTATGCTAGCTAAAGTATTCTAGACCCAGACAAGGATCTGAAGATCAGCCAAATCCCCTCAACTTTCCAGCTGAGGAAACTCAGGCTCAAAAGAGATACGTGATCATTAAAAGACCAGAAACCAAGACTTGCTGCCTTCTCACCGTGTGGCCATGAACAGCTATCCTCATTTTACAGGATCATTTTACAGGAACTTGATGCATTAGCAGTTACATCTTACAGGACTGCTACAATTATTAAATGACAATATATAAGAAAAAATGCTTTTTAAATTAGAATTCAACTGATCAAGCCTAAACATTTCAAAATGTTTACATCCACAGAGATTCCTGCATGTCTTCAAGGAACAGTAATAACTTATACAATACCATTTACTATGTGCCAGAGTCTAGAGCTAAAAACTTGATACATAACATTTTATTTATTATAACAACCCTATGAAATAGGTACCATTATTATTCCCATTTCATAATTAAGAAACTGAAACACAGAAAGAATCTTAAGAAAACATAAAGATTTTATCTTGTGGTCCTAATATCATCAGACCTTCCAAAGCAACTCATTTGGAAAATCAGTATTCCCCACCACTACTTTCATCATTGTAATTCTCAGCTTGAGTAGCCTCTCCTCTTCTCTTTCATTCTAATGCTTGAACCCAAATCTCTCTGGTAACAGAAGACAACACTGCTCAACAGATACTTTCCTTCCATTTTTTCTCCTCCTAAGACGAGGACTATTTAAGAATTTCAAGGACAAGGAGAATTTCATGATGAGTTCAGGCCTAAGGATTTGTAGAAAACCAGTAATGGGAAAAACATGGGTTTTCTAATATGGAACAGAGATGGCTGTCACAAACATATGGACCATGTAAGCTTATGTTCCATGCAAGATTTTAAGACGTTATTTTCAAATAGGATGCTGGGAAGGGAATAGGTCACTAAGATCAAATCACACCAGCCTAACTACATTTTCTCTTCTCAGTAATGACTAGACTGGAAAGGCAGAGAAGTATCTTTGAAATCAAGACATGCAAATTACTTGGCAGTATATCATTAAAAACTTATAGATAAAATTTAAAAATCCCTGTGAACCAGAAGGGAAATCTCATCACATGCTTTGTCAGTCTTCTTCTGTTCAATATTCTTATCAGAGTTTCTGATTAGGACACACAGGGCAGGCTCATTAAATCTACAGTTGACCTAAAGTTGAGCTGCAGAGTTAAAGTTGAGCTGCAGAGTTAATATTACCAGATTAAGAGCTGGGATCCAAAAGAATCTTAAAAGATTAAAAATAATAAGGTAAATCTTACATAAAGAAATTTCAAGTTTAAATGTAAAATTCTATATATTACATCCAAACACCCCAAAATAAATGTTCAGGATGAGAAAGACAAACTGTAAATGTGTTAAAAAAAAGCCTCTAAGGTTTGCCTTGACTAGGTTTCTCAAAAACCCAATTTTAATGAAAATACAATATTCTACAGAGTTTAAAGGTGATCACCCTTTAAAGAGGTACACAGTCAAACCGATGCCACTGAAAGGAAAATGACTAGGATAAAAAGTACTTTAAATCCCCTGTCATATGAAAAATAGTTAAAGGGACTGGCAGAAATGAATGAGGAAGAACATGAGCATTGTTGGAATTCCTTCAGTGGCCCAGAAGCTAAAATTCTGCCTTCCAATGCAGGGGTGTGGGTTTTATTCCTGGTCAAGGAACTAAGATCCCACCTACCAGGGGATGCAGCCAAAATGTAAAATAAAAAAACAAAAGAACACAAGCATTGTCTTCAGATATCCCACTCTTAGGAAAAAAAGAATTTCACAATCAAAAGTCTGAATCAGAACAAATGGGTAGAAGTTAAAACGGGAGAGAGTTCAGCTAGATGTAAACACCAAGTTTTCAACAATTAAAATGAAATGGGCACTTGGGGGGTTAAAATATCCCCAAATTAGAGGCTAAATAACTTGGTAAATAACTCTTAAAAATCACTAAGCAGAAGGGCTATTGAAATGACTTCCAAGAGTCCTAATGTATATTCTACAGCAAGGGGAAAACCACCAACAAGGTGATCTGCATTCTGTAACTATCTCCTGTGTGCTCACACCGTGAGGGGTGTAAAAAGGGAAATGGGGCCTCTACCCAGGGTGGGGAGCTAAGACTAGCATGTATCAAATACAACCAGGTGTGATCATGACACCATAGAATTCATGTAGTGTGGCAGGGTCAGACTGAATGAACACAGAGGTGTGGAAAGCAGAATAATCAAAGAAGGTTCCACAGAGGTAGCTAGATGTGATGTGAGTAGCTAACAGTGGCCAAGAGGAGAGGCAAGTCCTGAAACGCAGGGGAAGCAGACAGACAGGTATGAACACGTGCGGCTCACAGCCACGAGTGGCCAGCCAGCTGGGGCAGAAGGGTTGTGCTAGATCACAGTTTGAGTGGGCACTCGAGGAGGGCCTTGAACACCAGACCAAAAATTTCACAGCATGTGGCAATAAACAGAAATCTTCTGTTTTCAATCACTCACACAGCAGAATAAGCACAATACCTAAGACGATGAGTTCAGTAACAGAATGCAAAATGAAAACCTCGAGTAAGAGACTGAAAACAGGGAAACCAGACATAAAGTGAGAAGGGCCTGGACTAGGATGCTCAGGTCTGAGGGAATGGAGGAAATACTTCCAAAATTAAATTCTACTGGACTTGGTCACTGACTTCATATGGGGAATGACAGATAAAACAGAGATAAATCAGAAAGTCAAAATTTTGAGTTTGCATAGCTGGAAAATAGTCATGATACTGACACAAAGCGCTAATTGTGTGGGAACAGAGAAAATTGGTTTTGGATGTTTCATGATGACTCTTTAGGGCCCTCTTCAAGACATGAGGCATTTTGTAGAGCTGCCAGCAGAGATGAGCCACCTAGACAACTACTGCCTAGGTTGAGGACGACAAGCATGACTCTGCTCATTCCGGGCTTATATCCAATCCTTGCTGCCAATCACACTCTCAGCGGAATGTCCCATCCACAGGCTAGGATGGAGCAAACTTATTTTTATATAATGCAGAGTCCCAGTGAGAAACATCCTTCCCCCTTTCTCCATATCTCTTTTATTCTCCAAGGTACCCATCAGATCTTAGTTTTTAATAACATTTTTAAGTCCACCCCAGACCACGCACTAGCCCAGCATTAGCACAGTGAGCAGGACTGAACTAAAGCAAGCATGCTTCTAAAACTTTATTGAATAACTTAAGCCCATGAGGAACATTGTGCATGCCCCAAGTTCTCTTGGAAAAGGCTCATTTGCATACAAATCTTCTACAAGCTGTCTTCTTGTGTAGTCAGGGAGTTGTGTCTGACTCTGCTGTGATGCCATGGACTGTAGCCCGCCAGGCTACTCTGTTCATTGCATTTCCCAAGGCAAGAATACTGGAGTGGCTTGCCATTTCCTTCTCCAGGGGATCTTTCTGACCCAGGGATCAAATCCCTGCCTCCTGCATTGCAGGCAGATTCTTTACTGCTAAGCCACCAGGGAAGCCCACAAGCTGTCTTACCACTCTTACTAAGAAGACCAAGATGAGCCAACTCAATATGACCTGACATTCCTCCTCCCTAATTTTTATGTTGTTCTGGATCCTCATCCACACTTATCCTTTCATAAGCCACTTCTTCCCAACTGTACCAATTCTACACAATCTTCTCCATTTGTCTCTTTCAGTCAATAAACTGCCTTACTTCCCTCTTTCTACTCTGCTAACTAACCGGCCAAACATAAACTTTCAACTCTCTCTGCTACTTTTTCAAGATACCAACCTGTCTCCGTCCCTTCATTACCAAAATGCTTGAAACGGGAATTTTCCCTTGCTGCCGTAACCACCCCTGCAATCTGACTTACAGCTCAAACTATCCATTCTCTGCGAGTCAGGTCAATGTTATTTTCCGCAGGAATCTGACTTCCCTGAATCTGAAAGTATTCACTCCCTTTTTCCAACACACCTGCATTCCATATATACCCCTTCTCTTGGAGTATTTACTCTCCAGTTAATATTATAGATATTTGGGTTCACATCTTATTCCTCCCTATCGGACTAGAAGCTCTCTGGGTGTGGAAACTAAATCTGATTTATTTTTACAATTCTATTACTAGTTTGTAAGAGTATGTTTATAAGTTTTGGTTGAATGAACCTATAATATGTAATATAAATGGTGTAGCACAGAATAAAAACCACTAAGCTGGAAAGCAGAAGAGGTAATGGTGTGATCAAAGTCTCTGGACTCAGCCATCAAAGTGAGGGTGTGGGTAAGGCTCTCCAAGATCCTTTCTAGCTCTAACATGATATGACTTGAATTACTGTCAGCCAGCATAGAAAAACAAGGACCCAAACTTTTAGCCTCAAGATCCTGGTTTCTTTGGTCCAAAAGAACAAGACAGTTTCTTTTCCATTTCATTTCTGGAGAAAAAGTATCTTGAACAACTGGGGAGGAGATGAAACAACACAGTATCACATCCAATCCCGTCTAACTCCTAGACACAATCCCTGTGACGTCACTTTCATACCATGTTAGGGTGGCTTCAGCAGCATCCTTTACTCTCATAGAGGCAGGGTTTGGCTCCTTATCACCTTTGTACTTGACCTCTTGCTCACTGTTCTTGGACTTGCTTCCTGAAATACCCAGTTCCACAATTTCCAGCACTTCCTTAAGGCAATCCTAGAAAAAGGAAAAGCAGATTAGTTTTTATAATACATTTATCTTATGAGAAGACAAGAAAATACATCCAAGTGTCAATATTGGTTGTGTTTTGGTGGTGGGACTCTAATGTCTCATTTTCTTTGGTAGGTACATATCAACTTCATAATAATTTAATAAAATAAACTTGCCCCCCCCCCAATTTTTCTTTTAAAGATCTAAATTTGAGTATTAAGAGATCTAGATAATAAGTAATGATAAATTCACTTCAATTTTATCAGTCACCATTCTTGTAAAATTACCATGGACTATAAATTGTGAAAGATTATGGAAAGAGATATAACAGTAATTCAGCTAAACCTGGACACTTTTACAACAATTTCTGGTATCCTAATGCTATACGTCATCATGCAAATGACTAAGATTTAATTAATGGTATTATTTTTATAAACTATATAAAGCTCTGTATAATTTTCCAATAAGCCTGATATCTCTTTTATTTACACTATGCATTCTTTTATAATTGTCTTCCCATAAGAAAAGTATTACAATGGTAAGAGAAAGCAGCCTAGATAATCTGTGTTTACTTAAGATGAAAGAAACATGTGTGAAATGAAATTTTTAGCTACAACCTTTACAAACAAGGTGTTCTCTAGGTTTGCAGCCTAGTTATCAAGTTCCTTTTCTGGTCTGATGATAGGTGACCAAAGTACCTTCTGGCCATCTCAAGGCTACCATCCTTTCAAGAAAAAACAATCCTGATTGTTCGCAGATAAATTATCCAAAGCTCCATCTTTCAAAGAATTTCTCTATGGGTTAATCTGCAATCAAATACAGTTGACCCCTGAGCAACATGGTAGTTAGAGGCATCGACCCCCAGTACAATAAAAAACCCACATATAAATTATTTTTTCTTTTTTCTGTTCTACATATAAATTAAAGTCAGCCCTCCATATATGCAGTTCCTCCCTTTCCACAGCTCCACATGCATGGGTTCAACCAATAATTTGCATGTAAGTGGACCCACACAGTTCAACCCTATGTTATTCAAGGATCAACTATATAAGCATGATGACAGTTTTTCACTTATGTGCAATAGGGTAAGTGTTCTCCTGAAATATAACAAGTTATATTCAGCTTAAAGTATGCAATATTGGATTTAAATTTAGATATTCTCTTTTAAAAGATATTTTCCCAATATACATTTTTGTTCCTATTTTCTGTTTTAACACCTAGTAAACTAACCTTTTCATCAAGCATGTCGGGGTGCTCTGTCAGCCAGACACAGAGACACTGAAAAGCTGCCACTATCATGGAGTGCAGGTCCCGGGAGTGAAGAGGAGCTGGCCGACTACACTGGTACACGATGTAGCTGCACACAGAACTGATGGCTCGCTTCCGGTCTCCAGAGTCAACCATCACCTTCACCTGAGCATATTCGTTTGGTGAACACAGTTAGCCAGGAACCACAGTACCAATTTCAAAGTCTCTACACTGAGGCCCAGCCTTTCTGAGAATATAAAATTTCAGATGTACTCTCATATACACTCTATAAAAAGAGAGGGCATTTTTCAAACCCTAAAACAGTAAAATTTCATTTTAGCATCCCTTTTCATGCTCTAAAACCTAAACTGCTTGGGTACAACTACTCATCACTGCCATAGATCACAAGAGGAGCTGGCAATGGAACATGTACACATTTTTTTAAGCCCCCTAACCCACCCCGTTAATGATGCTCTATGGGCTACAAAGTTCTATGCAGCTGTCCAGAGGTATAATTAACATAAACTACACATATTTAACATGTACAATTTGATAAATTTTGGGGACTAAGTATACACCTGTAAACTATTACCACAATCAAGACGGTAGACATATTCATTACCCCTCAATCACATGCACCTTTATAACACTTCCCCAGGAAAAAAAAAAACAAAACAAAACACCCTACTTCTTTTTGTCCCCTCCCTAGGTTACTGCCCATTTGTTTTTTGTCACTATAGGTTAACTTGCATTTTCTACAGTTTTATATAAATAAAATCATAGAGTACTGTACTATTTGGGGTGGGAGGAGAGTCTGGCTTCTTTTACTCAACATAATTGTTTTGAGATTTATCCACAGTCTTGTGTATATCAATTTTTCATTCCTTTTTACTACTGAGTAGTATTCCATTATAAGGATTATACCATAATTAATTTATCCAGTCACCTGTTAGACATTTGGATTTTTTCCAGCTCCTGAGTATTACAAATAAAGCTGCTATGTGTAAAACTTTGTAAGAGTATATACTCTCTTACTTCCTAGGAGTGGACTGATTAGATCATATGATAGGTGTATATTTAGTTTTTTAAGGACCTGTGAAGTGTGAGTGAAAGTCTCTCAATTGTGTCCAACTCTTTGTGACCCCATGGACACATTTTTTAAGCCCCCATGGAATTCTCTAGGCCAGAATACTGGGGTGGGTAGCCTTTCCCTTCTCCAGGGGATTGTTTTCTAAAATGGTTACACCATTTAACAGTCCTTTCTCTTTTTTTGTACACGGAATATCTGATGGTTCTAGCACCACTGGATGAAAAGACTATCCTTTCTCCTTTGAATTATCATGGCACCTCTGTCAAAAATCAAATGTCCATACACACGCAGATCTATTTCTGGACTCCCCGCTCTATCTACTGATCTGGCTGTCTAACCTATTTCAATACCAGACTGTTTTGATTACCATAGCTTTATAGCAAGTCATGAAATCAGGTAGTGTTAGCCCTTTATGCTTTGATAGGTCTAGACAGCACTCCATTTAGGGTTAATTACTCCTTACTATTGCAAGGGTACCGAAGGTCACAGTCAACAGTATCTTGCTCTCAAAGACCATGTGGTCCTGCACATCACACAAATGGTTGTTCTGACCTCCTACATCAGTAACTGCTCCTCACAAAAATATGGCCATTACATCTATGCTTGAGAATCTTTGATGTAAAGGTAAGCTCCAAGTGGTAGTGAGAACACTTCAGGTGTTCTTGTCTATTTTGCCTTTCATGACTCAGGTTAAGTCACAGCCTCTGCTCACCTGTCTCCTCATCTAAAAAATGAGGGCTTAAAGTTTACCATCCCAGACAACACCACTTTATGTGTGTATATCACCTTTGCGTTTACAAAGTGTTTTACATATTTCATTTCACTTCATCCTCACATCACCAGGTGTTACACACAAGATAATCCTGCCTATTTTACAGATACGAAAATACTTTTTTGCTAGTGAAGATTCAGGGAAACTGGAACCCTCCTACATCACTGGTAGAAATGTAAAGTGATTCAGTTGCTGAGGACAACATCTTGGCAGCTTCTCAAAAAGTTAAATATAGAATTACCATATGACCTAGCAATTCCCCTCCTAGTTATATAACCAGAATAACTGAAAATTGGCATTCAAATAAACACATGTACATGTATGCTCACAGCAGCACTACTGCTCACAAGAGTCAAAAGGTAGAAACAGCTCAAATGTGCTACAGAGGAACGGATAGACAACCTGGTACATAAATATGATGGAATATCATTTAGCCACAAATGGAATGAGATTGAGACTTTTTCCTACAACATAAATGAATCTCAAGAGCATACTAAGTGAAGAAAGCCACATACAAATGGTCACAGGTTATATGATTTAATTTCTATGAAATATCAGAGTAATAAGTAAATCCACAGAGACAGAATGCAGACTGGTGGTTGTTAGAGATAAGCGGAAAGGGAGATCAGGAAACAACTGCTTCATGGGTACAGTGTTTCTTTGGGGGTGGTAAATGCTTTGGAACCAGCAAGAGGGGGTGGTTGCACAACACTGTGAGAGCACTAATAGGCGTTGCACTATTCACATCAAAAGGTTAATTTTATGTGAATTTCATTTTAATTTAAAAAAAAAAGAGAGAGAGAAATGCAAATGGACACCCAACTCTAAGGTTCCACAAAATAGATAAACAGTTGGGAAAGAAATCTAAAAGTACAGCCAACTTTCATTTAACTCAGATAGTGGAAGATGGAAGAGTCACAGGTAGGCCCAAATGGTGTATTTTAGGGTAAGTTTTTCTTTGGTTGCCAAATCTGTATTTATTCGTTAAAATTAGATGATTGCTGATCTTATAAGGGCACAAAATATCATGCTGAAAATTTAAGGGTATTATGAATAAACACAAAATCAACCAGTGTTCTATCATTATGTGCAAATAAAGAGCAAGTACTGAAATGTTTCCTATTATCTAACAGCAAAAGTATCATTCACACCCTTTGACCCTATTAAACAAAAAAGTAAAGATCAGTTTGTAAAATCTCACTTGGAGGCTCATTTTTGCACATTTTGGATATCAACTGTGATGAGTATAATCAACACCCACACGAAGGGGGTCAGGAGATACAGAAAAAAGAGCCATATTCCAAGGCTGCTGGGCTAAAATAAAGAGACTGTCGGCTCACCTTTGCCAGTCCAGAGAGGAGCTCCAGAGCTGCCAGTGATATGCTCATGTCTTGCCGCCACTGAGAATTGAGTCTTTGGGTGACGAGATGAATGCTGCGAATCAGGAGCCCAGCAGCTGAATCTGTATTAAGAGCTAGGATATAACCCCAATGCCACATCCCACAGGGAGGGAAAACAACTAAGCATTAGTAACGAGAAGCACAGCATTCCACCAGGCACAGACCACAGCAGCCACAGTGAGCATGACGGGCACCCACACAGTGCTACGCTCCCCGCCCCACTGGCCTGAGCAGCTGAGCCTGACTGAACAGTGGTGCGCAGGGTGCACACACTGGACCAGAGCAGCTTCTAGCTCCCAGCTCAGGTACTCTCACACAGACATCCACTGGGATTTGAAAGCTTCAATATCATTCTCTAACAGTATAAATCTCAACATTTCCAAATTAACTCACAGAGTTACATTAAAAAAAAGAAAACAATGAAACAATCAAAAGGCTATCAATTATTTCCCTGGAATTTTATAGAGGAAGGAATTCAAATTTTAGAATCTCTTCAGATGCTGGGAATTATCCTAAAGCATCTGCTGAAATTATTTTCAGGGTTCATATCGTCAAAAGTCACATGCAATGCTTTTTCAAGCAAACTGTAACATTTAATTCTCTGAGACAACTTTAATATTCAAAAAATTAAATAATCAAGTTACTGTGTTTTTATGTAGCCTCCAATTCTATATTTAAAAGTAATTACTACTCAGTTAATAATAAATTAGGACAAACTAAATTGAATTTATAAAGGAAGCTTTAGGGACATTATACCTGTCGATCCTATCAGAAAGAGGGCAGTGACAACAGAAAAAGGAATGATCATTAAAGAGAGACATTCATGCGACACTAACACAAATCTGGATTTCTTAGTAAAAACTATTTTATGACATTACAAGCAGAACTCACTAACACCAGTTCAAAATACTGAAACAAACAATAACCACTTAGAACATTTATATTAGAACACATATAATAATGCAAAAATTTCTTTAAGTGTTTAGAAGCAAGAAAAATAAATTTTCATCTATATTTAACATAAGCATAATGAATAAAATAACGATTTAAATAACTTCTTCATAAATCCAATATTTAAATGTGTTAAATAACCACATAATGACCTTATGTATCTGACAAGCTGAAGGATACTTATAGCAAACTCAAATCAATGAAACATGCCTGGACTCTCCAAATGATTAAACATCAAACTCCATCTAAGAAGTTAGATTTCATTCCAATCTAGTTGGATTAATAATCTTAGATTCAATACACCATAGTATTTATGCATAAAAACATAAAGGCACCCACCAACTCAACAAAACCCAGAAAGCAATTGGCCACGGTAAAGGACATTATTGAACAGGATGCTCTACTTGCAAATGCTTCCTTACTCTTTGTGACTGAAGAATCTAACCAGACATAGTAGGGTATACAGGCTTCAAACACAAAGGCAGACTCTCCTTTGAGTTGCCATCTAATGCATAAGCCATCCTCACTACACTGCAAAAACTGAAATACTGACTGATTCTGCCATTAGTCTCTGAGGCAGGGCCTAAATCCTATTTGATTCTGAATTACTAGCACCTGATACAGAATTCAGAAATGCTTCCTATAAATCACTTATAAAATCTAAGAAACTATCCAAAATCTAACTACTAAAAACTGTAGAGCTAAATTTAAAAGATCTGTTTTCCTTTTCATAATGTTTTAGACTAATAGCTTCTCTGTTATATTAAGTACACAAAAGTTATGAACATGAAAATCTAGTTTAAAATTTCTCTGCTTGTTTTATCTATCTGGGCATTGAAAGTTATTCTATAACTTTAGATTAAAAAAAAAACAAACTAACTACACATGGCTTACCATAATCTCTCAGGAGAGCTTGAGCAGGTCTTTCACTGTCAGGAGTTGTGGGTTCTGTGCTTCCACCACTCGCTGAACTAATACCACTATTCGTGCGACTATGACTCTTGAAGTTATTTTCTCCACCACCCTAGTCAAAAAAAAAAAAAAAGAATCAATTATGCAAATATGGACAGAAGTCAATCACTAAAAGCCATGCTGGTAAAATGGAATGTGCCAGCTAAACAGCACAAACTGATACATAGATAAAAATTGACAAAGGATTAAAACTGTTGTGGTGTTTTTACATAAACACCATTTACTGGTGGTATCAAGGGTCTGATGATTAGAGGCTGCCCATTCTGGAATCATCTTTGCTGCTGGTGCATGGGGATGATCCGGAGGGATGATGTGGGGTGGGAGGTGGGAGGGGGGTTCATGTTTGGGAGTTCATGTACACCCGTGGCGGATTCATGTCAATGTATGCCAAATCCAATATAGTACTGTAAGGTAAAATAAAGTAAAAAAAAAAAAAAACTATGCCATATAGAAATAAAAGGATGAGATTATTTCCACCTTCACGAGACTTCAATATTTAATGGTTCTGGGTCTGTAAAGAAATACCCTAGTGCCTCCCAAGCAAAACTCCCAAGCAAAACTTCAGAATAGGAATACATCTTAAAAAAGAAAACACAAATAAACGAATAACAGTAACTTTCCAATGTTACATAAAATACACAAACAATAAATATATGATTAGTATATATAGCATATATTAGTATAGATAGATAGATAGATAAATATCAACTCTTATATGTACAGGAGCTAATGAAGGTATCTGCTGAAGACTTCCCTCATCTCTCCTACAAACACAATTCATCTTATCCATGTAAGGTGACTGTTATTAGTCACCTACTGGGACATGAACATAATTTCCTTAATATTAAGTTGATCACCCATCCTACATCCACTCATCTCACCCCAGTATACTCGGTTAATTCCCCGCCCACCAACTGCCTGCCTCTATTCCAGGCAGAGGGATCACACATCTTAAAGACAGAAGCAGGGAGCACTGGAGTCTCTGGAAAGTATTTCTGACTTAGAAGCACTGGTGCTTTGGGAAAACCTTCAAACTTGGTCTAGAGGGACAGAAAGAGCAGCTGAGATCAAAAAGGATAAACTAGATGCTGTTTACAGCCAACACTAGATCTACTACAGATACATGGAGTCACAGAGTAAGGGAATTTTTCTAGATTATTCAAGCCAATTCACCAACACAGCAAAAGACATAAAAGCTTTAGGTAAACACTGTCCAGGAGTAAAGACACTGTTTAGCTGGAATTTCTCTCCTGCAGAATCTCTCAGGGACCTAATGAGACACTGAAAGGTAAGAAACCTCAAAGCAGATAATATTTTTAAAAGGACCCACTGAATCAATGAGCTGAATCTACAAATGCCTTTAAGAACACAAGGACAGACATTTGGAATATAATTCACATAAAAACAGAAGCTGATATTCTCTGACTAATTACATGTATGCTTCTTACCATCTCCATTTGGCAACCAATGGCTTCTAAAAGTGCTGAATCTTGAACAATATTTAACATTGCCCCTGAAACAACAAAAAAATACATTTAAATACATGACAAAAATACGAAAATGGACAAAATATCTCAATTAACAGCAAAGATAAGAATATGATTTTAGCAGAATATTCCTGGAAATTCCATAAGATTACTGATAAATCCATCAGTTGGTCAAAAAAGAAACTCTTCAAAAATGACCTAATTCTGATCTGCCCCCCAAATTTTAAAATTACATTTTTCTAAAATAAATCTGAATGTCAAACTTTGTTTTGTATAAAAACATGACCAATTTTTAAATTGGTGTAAAAGACTAGATGTAAACATCTCAATTTCAAGGGTAATATAAACTAAGAAAAATATTATGGAACATTTAAAAACCAAATTCTGATCTTTTCAGTATAAAATAACAAAGTGAAAATCCACAGCTCTATCTCTCTGACCAACTAACTGCTTTTTAAGAATGCTTTTAGGGCTTGCCCACAGCTGCATATTCTGAAGGCAAGCCACATGGATTTATCACCAAGGAACTCACAGCCCTAGAAACCAGTAAAGAAACAAGATGGTGAACCGTGCACTCTACTTCTCGTCCCAGTGGGGGAGTGCTCCCGTGCACTAGGGATAGAGAGAACAGACACAGTTTTGCCAAACTATCCAAGAGTGACAATTGACTCTTCCTTGGAACATACAAGGGGAGCTTCTATAGAACAAGGATAAAGCAGAACTAAATACTCCATCAACTGTAGAAATTATCTGGTTTCAAGTGATATGTGTTTTGAACAATCTAAAAAACTACAACTCGGAGGCTCTCTCATATTGAGATTTAACCTCTGTTCATTAAACTCCTTTCCAAAACGAACGGTTCTGCTCTTCTATTTATTCTCCCTTCTCGCCGCATAACACACTGTAATTACGGGGCACCCACTCCGACCACTACTGTCACCACAAATTCTCTGGCCTTGCTGTTCCCCCCTGAAATGAGACCCTAACCTTACTGGAGCCTATTTAAATCCTGCCCTTTAAGATCCAATCTAATTTCCCCTTTCCCCTGTGAAGTTTCCTTGCTCTTTCAGTCTATTCTCTCTCAACACTAAAGACATCCAACATGACATGCAATCAGCACTGCCTTCTGCTGTTATCTGAGTACTCTGTGAAGGTGTTTCAATCTCTGCAGTGAAACTTGCTCAAGGATAAAAGCTGTGCAATTTGCTTCTTTCTCCTCAGAGTACCTGTACTTAGGACCATGCCCTTGGATTTGATTTAAAAAAACAGAAAAGTACAGTAAGAGACAGCTGCAGTAACCAAGTTCAGAGGTGATAAGGGTTTAAAATACAGAAGGGGTGATAATGACGAAAAGTCATTCACAACAGTATAATTAGAAAACCAGTAGGAAACAATAAGGGAAAAGGGAGGAGGCAGAAACAGCTACTCCTCAATCTCCTCTTGGACGGTTCTGTCATGACTTCCACAATTACACCCAACTCCAAATAGCCTTGCACGTACTAATGGGCAGGAGGAAAAGGCAGAAGTAAAAGTAATGATGGCAGAGAAGAAAGGGGAGAAAAAGGGGACGTAAGGAGAGAGGAAGGGCAAGAGGGGAAGAGAAAAATAAAGAACACATAAAAAACTAAGCCAACATGACCTACCAAGACAACTGATGTGTTCCTTCCCTCATCTCACCTCTTCAAACTTTTTTCAAGTTTAAGAGCAAACAATTCTGCCTCTGATTAAGAATTAAGTAGGGTTGTACTTCGCTTAGGTTCCTATCACTGACCCCCTGCCTCAAGATGCCTGAGATCAACAACAGTATCTGGGTTTCCACTTACAGAAAAAAATGTGTGAACACAAACCTAGTATCATTTGAGTGTTGTTGGGGTCCGTTTCCGTTTGCAAGGCACCTATTAGTATATTCACAAGTCTCAGCTTCAGTGACAAAAAAGTTATTGGTTTATCATAAGAAGAGCTGTCATCATTACTAAACTTTCCTTCCAGGACTACCTGCAGAAGAAACAAATAACATTTAATATCACCTGCTGCGGCACACTACAGTCCTGTAGGAACTGCTACAGTGGACAAAGAGAGGATCAGTCCAACGAGCAGGGCTTTCGGTCTGACTGATGGCAGCCACCATGCTAAGTCTATCACTAACTTACACAACATAGGGGATCAGACACACTAGCCTCTCACCACGTGAAATAGTAGAATGGCTGCGTGACAGAAGAAATACCTTCACAAATCAACTTTGCTGATTTAATCTGTAATTTTTAAGAAAGTTCTTGTTCCATCTTAAAAATATATATTGACTTGAATTAGCACACAAAATATACAGAATACAAAAAACTTTAATAAAATCTTACCTCAGATTTGACAGTGCCAAAGTGATGTGGGAGGGGCAACAAAGAAAGCAGGATATTAATGGAAGATCGTCTCAGTTCTGTTGGGTTTACATAGCTTTTGAATTTTGAGAGTTCTCTGCAAAAAAAAACACAAAAGCTATTCGTATTTCTGAACTGAAGTATGTTTTTAGCTATTGCCAAATATGTATTACGCTAATTTTTCACAATACAAGTACTGGGTTTGGTTTTACAGAGAATGCAGAAACTACTTTCCACTGAGTTTATATTCTGTAATTTCTGTGTGTTTGAGAGAGAGAATTGCACTGTTAAACTGTTAGGGAATTAAGCTAGAATCTGATGGACTGATTTTAAATATCAGGCCTATGCTACAAAAGACCCATGGGCTGGGGCTACTCTTATCCCTCCAGACCAGGCCAGAAAGGATTCAATACACCCATGGACAAATCAGAACTGAAGGAGTTGAGGGACAAGGTGGGTCTAGACGCTCTACTCTCATTTAATGTGGCCTGAGAGCCCTTGGATTACGAAGACCACTGGACAGGAGACACTGGGAAACCGGGGAGGAAACACCAAAATAGACCAGGCCAAAACCAATAACTGACATACTAGTACAGGATGAAAGCTTACCTGTCAGGCAAAATGGTTTCAAGAGCTGAAATAAAGTAAGGAACCACAACATCAATCCCTTTCAAGTCACAGCAGAACAAAGGAGGGGAGTTTAGAATAACGCTGGCCAAGACAGGATGGCACACATAATCATTTATCTGCAAACCTTGAATTAAAAGCATGTAAAATCTAGGAAAGCAAGAAAAAAATTTTAAACAAACTGCTGGTCAACCGTTTTCATTATCACTAATATTTTCTACATAGTCATCTTAAATTCTATTTCCAATCTTCACTACTTCTATCCTTTAAAAGGCATTAATGAAAGTTAGAACAATTCAGAATCAAATACACTAAGAACCAAGTTATATTTCTTAATCAAAAGAAAACAAAGAGATTCATGTCCATTACACTTTCTTGCAGTGTTAATTAAGCCTTGCAACTCAAAGTTACAGGTGCCTGCAAATGAAGTAACTAAAAACAAAAGGCCGCGGTAATTATCAATAAACTGGAGGAATGACCAAATTAAATTTCATGTCAGTAACATTTGGCAGTATTCCAAAATTCCTGGAAAAAAAAAAGTGTGTTGTGTCTTTTCCCACTTCCCTACTATTTGGGGGCACAATGAAAGAAAGAAATCTCATTTGACCCTTTATGCACAATATGAAGGTCACCCTGGGTAAGAATACTTTTAGGAATGTACTTAAAGTGTACCTTACTTTCAACATCCTCCCCTAACCCCCAAAGAACTAAGCATTCAAACTTCTATCATTCAAGAGACACTATATGGATATACTCTTCAACTATATAAGGCATTTTCTCCACAAAACTCCTCACTTTCTGTTTACCGCTCAATGCATTTCAATCTACCTTCTCTCTCTGGAACTCAACTAAAAACATATTATAACAAATAACCAGTGGCCTCTCAATTGCTGAATCTAAAAGACATGTCTAACTCTTAATTTACTCTGCTTTTTGAAAGCATTCAACCTTTTGAGTACTCCCTTCTTCCCTTATTCTTCTCTTATGTCTATGGCTAGTTCCTTTAACAAATCTTATTCCACATGCCTCGTAATACTAGTGTTCCCCAGGCTGACAACCTTGGTTCTCTAAGCTGTTAGTCTGGTTAAATAATACACAAGCCAGCAAACATAGTCAAATTAGTCTCTAGCTCCATATCCATTAGCCAAAAGCACACTGGAGACCTGAGGACAGCACGTGTCTGACTCTAGAACTCCTTGTGCACCGTGTCTGGCACAAGTAGGAACTTTATAAATATCTGTTGATAAATAACCCACAGGCACCTCAAATTCAACAGCTTCAACACTAAGCCCATCCTTGGCACCCCTCACACATCTGTTCTTTGGTTGGTCACACTACCACCCATCCGATCTTATGGGCCAGATGGAAGGCTCGTGGTCACAGCCTTCTCCTTTACTGCTACTGACATTGTTTGGAGTACCACCCCAACCCACAGTCTCCCTCCTAAGAAATGTGTCCCCACAAGAGGTGCCTGTATGCAGTATGAACCACCTTCACAGCTATAGCTTAGACCAGAGGCAGACAGCTGATTAATCAGATCCCCTTTCCCAGGAATCTGAAATTGGGATTCAGATTGGCCTTTGTGTCACTAAGGCAAAGGCCATGGACATGTGGAACTCAGAAGCACACTACAATGTAAGAAACTGCTATGTAGATAACAGAAGAATGAGGCAGTTCTAGAAGGCCATGACAACAGAGAAACAGGAAGAAAGGTGTTTTGGTCCCTGAATACTTTCTAGCCCCTGGTTTCTGCCCTTTGTGAGACCCTGCTGCATGTCCTGATCTTAGAAGATATTAAATAGCATGAGTTTCTCAAACTGATGCTTAAGTCACATTAAGAGGGGTTTCCATTAAAGTCAATAGCTTATTAACTCCTGATTAGTTCCCTGCATGTACCATTCTGTTTCTACCTATATTCTCTACTTTTTCTGAGTCAGTTTAATCTCCTCTCCTGAGAATCTAGTGTATGTATACAGACACCTGAATGTTCTTTCTAATATCATTTCAGCAGCTGTGTGAAAGATCAGTTGAGGAGGGTAAAAGAGAGTCAAGAAAAACAGGAGGCCATTACCAGTTAATCTAGGGAAAAAGTGACACCTGAAGTGTCATGGTGGGGACAGTGTGGAGAGATTAGAAAGAGGGTTAAGTAGAAGAAAGGCAAGAGTTGGCTGACCACCTAAAGATACAGAGGGAGAGAAGAGAAGCCTAAAATGACGGCAAGTTTCTGGCATAAGCAACTGAATGGATGGCAGAGACATTCAAAAAGACTGGCTGAAGGTATAGATTTGGATAGAATGACCCCATTCAACTTGTTAACACAGTCTAAGTAACTACCTATCTAGTAAGTCCAGCACAATCATCCAATTCTCTGTACTCTTTCTTGAACCCCCGGAGCAAGGGTATGCTGCTGCTTCCTCTGAATGGCTATAGCACTTTATCTGTGTCTCTTTCCTGCCAACTTCCTATTGCTGCTGGATTGGTATTACTGTGTACATGGCTCTGCTTGAGAAAATTAGCTCCTTAGAGGCAGGATTGACAGCTAACATTTTTGGATCATCTATAGTGTCTAATACTGTGGCAAAAAAAAATGTATCAAAAATTGAGTGTGGCCCTTCCAAATCTCTCTATAAGTATTAAATGTCAATAAGTTGGAATAAATACTTCTAAAATAAAAGAGATGTATTGGGCGTCCTCACGAAATCTAGTATGGTAGGTTAAAAAGGAATTCAAGCAAAACTTTCAATTACTTACATGCATTTGCAGGTACTTAAAACCAACATTTACTTATCAATTCAGCCTACCAAGCCATGCTACAATAGACTTTCACTATCACAACTATACAAATGGAAAAATAAACAAAAAAATTCTAAGACCTGGATAAATAAGCTGGCAGAATCTCTTCTCCAGTCTTCTTGCTACAAAAAATCCTACACAGTGTCCCACAAGCCTCAGCTCTTCCTGCTTCATAGTTATCAGGAAATTCACTTGCATCAAACATAGGATTGGAAACCATGGTGTCTGTGGACATTTGTGACCCTTTCCGTCGAAACTCCATGCTAGCTTGTGTTGTAATGGCTGGGGAGAAAAAAGGAGGGTTTTATTATATTTGTTGATATGCAAAAAGGCTCATGGGACCCTGGACACAAAGATCAAATGTTGGTGTCATTAAATAGCTACTTGAATAGAATCCAATAATGCTTTTGTTTGGCAACTAGGTCTTAATTTTTTTTTAAAGGGCTCTCTGAAATCTTCTTTGAAAAGGGGTAACAGTTTATAGTGGTACTGTCAGTTAACAGATTCAACAAGAAGCATTTTTCAACTGAATTTTTGATTAGCAGAGTACATTTATATATATCTGTATTCACACACATACAGATATATAACACAGAATTTGGCTTTTCTATTACTTATTTTGTTTTTTCCTCTCCCGATAAAAGTGATGCTTAAACAATAAGAAAAACAGGTGCTGCAATTTACACATTACCCCAGACAGACATCATAACTGAATGGGTAATCCCATGCCAGGGTGTATACTTTAGGGAGAGGACAAGGTAAGAACAGAATGGGTAGGGAGGAAGAGAGAGCATTCCCACCACCCACCCAACTCCAAAACACACACCAAAGAATTGCTCAACCAAGCAAAATGAGAATGAATTTTAACAACCACAGACAGCAGCTAACTTGAGGTTGATAAATCAGAAAACTGGATTGGGTAAGAAAGATTATCATGGTCATTTGTTGTCACTGAAACAGAAGCCCTTCGAAAGTTGCTTGTGTTTTTAGGAAAAGATTTCATTGTGTAGTGAAAGTCACTCTGAAATCTTTTATCACTCTACATGAAATGTTTAAATTATTTTATAGTAATAGATTTAACAGAATGCAGAGTCAAGCATAAATCTTTATGCAACTTCCCATGAGCCATTTTTAGTCCTGAATAAGGTATCCAGCAATAATACATTTGAAAAACACTACATGCAGAATGCATACAAATCAAACACTAAATCTGTATAAAAATAAGCTTAAGCTTTAAATTAAAAAAAAAAAAAAAAAGCCAAAACACAGTTAGTGCAAAATCCTGGAATTCATGACATGACCAGACTAGTGTACAAAATAATGGGACTGATTCAGGCAGATTAATTTGCTTTTGCCAACAATCTTCCCCATTCAAAACACAGAAAAGTATTTTTCTTCCCAAGTGCAAAAACTACAAGAGACAATGACAATCAAAAATTTTAATGGAATTATGAAAAAAAATAAAAACATGACTGCAATTAAGGAGAAGCTTCTGGTTCCTACTTACAAGATTTATAAGAAAGAAGAATTTGGATAAAAGATGCTGCAAGATAATAGAAATAAATGGAAACAAATCAAAGGACAGCAGTAATTATAAAATACTTCAAAGATGGTGAAATTTTACAATAAGTTAAGAAGCTTTTTAGCTTTTTAAAAGTTAGGTTAAAAGCTTTATGATACCACAAGCTAGTTCAAAAACAGGAAACTGCATTCAGATCCAAAATTATGATTTTTGTATCATGCAAAACAATGAACGAAGAAAATTACACAACTACAAGGAATTGAGGTTCTGAACTGCCCATAACGTGCATTAAAATTTTAGTTCATTAACCCTTCCCAGCTCAATGTTACATTTACAAAGCACCATGTACTGTCATGTATATCTAAAGCTAACTAGTTCATAGAAGCAAACATTTTAAGTTAGAGGTGAACTACATGGCAGAATTCCTTGATGGCAGCCAGTACTTAGAAAACAGACTAATAGAGTTAGTATTCTCCAACTTTCCGCCACCCCCAAATCCTCAAGAGCAGCACCCAAAAGGACTCTAACCCATTCAACTGTCTGGACACCTCCTATCTCCTGAGTAATATAACAGATTTTCTCATCTCTGAACACAAGGTCAGAGAAGAAGGGCTGCTATCCTTTCCCCACCAAGGAAAATGGTTAAGAGTTGAAAGTAAGAATTAGTTGCCCACATACAATGTGAATTTTAGTTTCTATCTTTTGGCACAAGAGGATGAGCCAACCTGTTAAAAACTCCCTATAGAGTGGGAAGATTTGTAAGTTCCCTTTAAGCAAGCCCACCAAGGAAGCAGCAGGGTGAACCACTCTGGATTCAGGGATTTTAGTGTCAACAGCTTGATACCCAAAAGTTACACTGTAAAAGAATTATATCTTAGTGAAAATAAATATATGACTGACTCAATCTAGAAAATATAATACAATAAACATAAACATGGGTCATAAAATTCAAAATATAAGGCACAAGAACATAAGAAAATAGAAGTCAGAAAGTTTAAGTGTTTTCATTTAGTCATCAAATACATTTACTTATCCATAAGTCAAACTTGTAAATAAAATATGAAATGGTAGAATAAAAGGTATCTGAATTTGAACAAAGCAAACAAGGAATCCCTAAACTCAATCATGCAACCTCAAATTATATTCCTGAAAATGTCTTTATATCCACTACTCTTCTAAATTATTTAAAGATTTATAAGAACATCCAGAATAATTACATGTGTATAATGCTAACAGCCATACATACACCCTTAGTTCTGAGATGATATATAAAAGAAAATAATTTATTTCTGAGAGAAAGCAAGAGACCTTTATGGCTATTTTATTAGTTTTATCTTTGAAATCAACACTCTCCCCCGAGATACATTGTGTGTGGTAGTTGCTCAGTTATGTCTGACTCTTTGTGACACCATGGACTGTAGCCCACCAGGCTCTTTTCTCCATGGAATTCTCCAGGCAAGAATACTGGAGTGGGTTACCATTCCCTTCTCCAGGGGATCTTCCCAACTCAGAGATAGAACCTGGGTCTCCTGCATTACAGGCATATTCTTTACTGTCTGAGCCACCAAGGAAGATGCATAATCTAATGCAATTAGGCATCCTTTTATCTCAAGTTATTTCCAACCCCAGGGGAAAAGTGCTTCTCTTACCAATCAACCAATATTAATTATATTATTACATAGAGCAGAATTAATGCATAAAGCACAGTGCCTGGTACAAAGTAACCACAACTCAATAAATGTTAGCCATTATTATTATTCAGCTCTATTCATTCAGTCATAAATATTCAGTATATTCTATAGGACCCCACCTTCCCATCCTGTACCCTAATGCCACTACTTACAACTATAAGGGTAAGATGACATAGATCAGATTTAGATAAGAGTTTCATTTCTGACATAAAATCTAAATGAAGATATCAAGGTTGAGTTATTAATTCTTTATTAGTCTTATTTACTTACAGAACAAATGATATTTTTTAAAATGTGCCCTTGAAATAAACTTTTCTAGACTAAAATGTAAAAGGATAGTCTTCTGTGAAGCAGAAATTTGATTTATATGTAGTAATGAGTGAATGGCTGTCAAAATCTAAGAAAACACTTCTTGTGAAATTTTCACTCAATCATGTTTAATTCTTTATATCAATAGGATTATCCTGGCTGACATGAAGGGAACTTCCAGGTCACCTACTGAAAGGAATCTGATTGAACAAAAAGTGGCTACCCTGAAATGTGTCTAATAAAACCAGACAAAAGCCAAACCTTATAGAATAAACATGAAAAGGACACGTAGGAAAACGTTCAAAATTACTTTAGCTGGAAGGGGTTAAGCACAAGACACTGCTTGGTCAGAGACAGAGAGCTTTTTAAGATACATATTAATCTTGCAGGTAGGAAAGATTAAAAAGAAAAAAAAGGAAAGAAAAAATGATAACGTATTTCTTGAGCAATATTTACCAGTCATGCTGCTGTCTCTGTTTATCCCATTATGAAGTTTACAGTGAACAAATGCTGCATCAAATAACCATGATCCAAAGAGATTCAAGATGCTGTTAACCTTTGGTCTCCGGGGCGCAGGCAGTGGCCGGGGTTCTGAACTAGTCTGATTTGGACTTGACAGAGGAGAGGTGGAGGATGTCTGATGCTGAACTTTCGAGGTGTGAGTAGTACTAACCTGTTAGAAGAACAAAATAATATAGCCACAGTGACAAGAAGTTTGCAAAAATAGCAGGACTTTTTAAAAGGATGGCTGATTAAACAGCCAATTGTATGCGGTATAATAATGGTGATGAAAACTCTTACTGTGCTTGTCTTCATGGTGGCCTTATTCACAGTAACAGCCCGGTGCCTCCGGTTATGTGGTGGGGTGGTATTGACAGCAGTGTTCTGAGGCATACTCAATCTGTTCACGGGTGTTGGAGGAGCACTGTCTGATCGGGGTCTAGAAATGCCTTTAAAGAAAGACAAAAGGAGTTATTCTTCTTATTCAAAATATGTGGTCAGCAAATCTTCCTCAAGCAACATTGGTGAAGGCTCAGGACTGACTAGTATAGCAGAGACTACAAGCTGCCACCCGTCCTTTCTTCCTGAGTTACAGAACACAAAACTTAGCTGGATGTGGCTACCCAGAATAAACTACATTCTGAAGGCTCGCTTATGGCCAGATGTGGCCATGTTCTGACCATAGAGAAGTTGGTGATTACTGGGTGAGTCTTCTCCAAAAATCTCCTTTTAAGTGTCCTTTTAAGGACCAATCAAAGGTAGATGCTTCTTCCTTCCCAGTTACTAAGAGGACGGCTGGAACTCTTTCAACCATCATGGCCCATAAGAGTGTGCACAAAGGATGAAGAGCCAGAAGATGGAAGGAAGTGCCTTGGGTTTCTGAGAATGGTGGAACTGCCATAGCAGCCCCGTACAGCTTAGCCTGGGGCTTAACATGTATGAAAATAAGCTACTCTGTTTAAACCCACTGGTATTTTTGACCAAGTGGCAGCCAAACTTAACTGAACTAATGTATTACCTCTGTAATACCTCTGTAATATATTAAGTACACATAACAAATGTTTTTTAAATGACAGGTATTACATATCAAGGGCTTCCCAGGTTGCACTAGAATCTGCGTGCCAATGCAGGAGATGTTAAGAGATGCGGGTTCAATCCCTGGGTCAGTAAGATCCCCTGGAGGAGGAAATGGCAACCCACTCCACTATTCTTGCCAGGAGAATTCCATGGATGGAAGAGCTTGGCAGGTTACAGTCCATGGGATCACAAAGAGTTGGACACACCTGAGCATCTGAGTACATTAAATATCACTGCTCTTTAACAGGTTAAAAAAATTCTGACTTTTCATGTGAAAAACAGTTTAAAACAACGTTTCACAAAAAGTATAATTTGCTTCCTAATGATTCATATAAGAATGATATCTAACACATTTTAATCTGTATTTTCTAGGATTATTAGTGAAATGACACTTCTCTCTTTTGCAAACCATTTATTCATAGCCTTTGTCCACTTATCTGCCAGGTCTTATTCTTTTCTCTTTGCATCGCCTGATCTGTTCAGCATTTATATAATAATAACAAAAACACTCAGGCTATTAAATTAGTTGCAAATAATTTTTCCTAGTTTACTACTTGGCAATCAAATCTCTTCATCTTTTTCTTTGGGCTGTCCCCTAATAGTCTCTAAAACCAGACTCTAGAGTTATCTTCAAACATTCAGCAACATATACAAAATTCACCTAAGAATGCATCCACCAGACAGCTGATTCCACGCATGGCACGAAAAAATATTTGAGGCAGATGTTTAAGGCAGGGATACTGATTCAATTCTTGTGGCATTCCGCTCACATTTAAGAACTGTTCCTGAAATTTGGGAGTAGAGCTTATAATGGCTGGGTTACTCAAATCCACGGGATTACTATCAAAAGAGAGAGCAAGAATTAATTATACATTTAGAAATTTCTTTAGCAATAAAATGCATGCAATCTAATTTTAAGAACAGGGCTGTGTGTACCTATTTGATTCAGAGAGGAGATGAATCTGTGTTTAATAGGCTAGAGAAGCAAACATCAACTCTACAGAAGACCTGCAGTGTGCTTACATAAACTTCATTTGCCTATTCAGAGAATCAGAACCAAAATAAGACTAGAAATATTTACTTTTTTAAAAGTATATATGGATATATTGTTATATGTTTGGAATTAAGCAACAGAATGGTTAAATTATAAATAAATGTACAAGAACCCCAAGGAGAAAATTTTACTTTAGTATTATTTCCAATTTTTTAAAAACTATGTGAAAATTGGGATTAGTGCTTACATTCTTGTGCATGCACTCAAGTCATACATTTTGATATATTTAAAACAACATATTTGGGCTTGAGTATTTCCACTGAAAAACAGATTTATGTTTTCATTCAAAACAGTTTGCTTAAGTGTCCATTAAACAGCCTTTCCAACTCAAAGTAATAATGTTAGTTAACGCATAGCCAGCCACTTGGAAAGAACTTCCACTAGCAACAAGATCAAAAGAATTAGGCTGAGAAATATAAATCAGTGGTTTATAGAGGACCTGGGTCTTTGAAACCTTTTTACATCCAGTTAGACTCTTAATTTCAAGTAAATGAAAGTGAGGACAGAAGAATTATATGAAAAGGGCTTCTAGTATACTGTATAGTTTAGTATACTGTATCCACAAAACTGCAGTTCACTCTGCGGGGTGGAGGAGAAAAGAAGCCTCTAAGGACTTCCCTGGCAGTGCAGTGGTTAAGAATCTGCCTTCCAGGGCAGGGGATGCAGGTTTAATCTCTGGTTGGGGAACTAAGGTCCCATGTGCTTCAGGGCCAGAGAAAGAGAGCAGTGCATATGCACAAGATCATCAAAACAGCCAAGACAGACAGATGATAGAGCAGCCTATCCCACGACTGTCCAGATCCCTCCAATCACGAGTACTGAATGTTCACTGCTTCCCAACCCCAGTAAGACCTCTCTATCATCACACAATAACGCCTCTTTTCCACCAGCATTTGTTCAAATTCCTATTCTGTATATCCCTCCAAAAAAAAGTGACTAAAACATTCTTTCAGCTCAAGAAGGACAGAGTATGAAGAGATCAATTAATAGTGAAGGAGTAGGGGCTTCCCTGGTGGCTGAGTGGTAAAGAATCTGCCTGCGAATGCAAGAAACACAGGTTCAATCCCTGATCTAGGAAGATCCTACATACCATGGAACAGCTAGGCCCACACACCACAACTATTGAGTCTGTGCTCTAAAGCCTAGGAGTCACTACTGAGCCCACTCACTGAAAACTACTGAAGCCCACACGCCCTAGAGCCTGGGCTCCACAAGAGAAGTCATCCCAACAAGAGGCCCATGCAGTGCAACAAAGAATAGTAGCCTCCGCTCACTGCAACTAGAGAAAAACCCGTGCAGCAACAAAGACCCAGGACAACCAAAAGTAAAGACTGTAAATAGTGAAGGAAAAGGAAAAGACTATCTAAGAACCATCACTAAAAAAAAGAACTACCATTAAAAAGGATTCCACTACTAGAGTTTTACTGGTGGCGTATTTCAAATTCTTAAGGAATATATAACTTTCATACAACAGAGTACAGAAAAAGATAGGAAGTTTCCTAAGTTTTTTAAAGTTGCCAAAATATAAATTAGTCAAAAAACAGAAAGAGAGACAATTTGGGAAAATATTAAAAGAACAACATTCCATAATTAAGCAGAATTTATCTTTAAAGGATGCAGGATTCAACATTGGGGGAAAAAATTAATATACTATCAATAGATAAAAGAAGAAAAGATATTTAACTGCTTAAACGGATCCCAGAACATGACTTGAAAATAATTCAGCACTATCTCCCATTTATATTTTTAAATTTAAAATTCTTTAATTGCTTATGAAATCAAGAACACAAGAAACAGTAACTATCTAATATTAACAACCAATATCCCACTGAAAATTTCATGCAGTAGAGGCATTCGAATGAAATTCAGAAAAGAGGGATGTCAAAACAGTGTCATTTTAACACAACAGTGTTGTAGAAATTCTGACCAGTATCAATAACCTCAGATATGCAGATGATACCAGCCTTATGGCAGAAAGTGAAGAAGAACTAAAGAGCCTCTTGATGAAAGTGAAAGAGGAGAGTGAAAAAGTTGGCTTGAAGCTCAACACTCAGAAAATTAAGATCATGGCATCCGGTCCTGTCACTTCATGGCAGATAGATGGGGAAACAGTGGAAACAGGGTCAGACTTTATCTTTCTGGGCTCCAAAATCACTGCAGATGGTGATTGCAGTCATGAAATTAAAAGATGCTTACTCCTTGGAAGGAAAGTTATGACCAACCTAGATAGCATATTAAAAAGCAGAGACATTACTTTGCCATCAGAAGTCCATCTAGTCAAGGCTATGGTTTTTCCAGTGGTTATGTATGGATGTGAGAGTTGGACTATAAGGAAAGCCGAGCACCGAAGAATTGATGCTTTTGAACTGTGGTGTCGGAGAAGACTCTTGAGAGTCCCTTGGACTGCAAGGTGATCCAACCAGTTCATCCTAAAGGAGATCAGTCCTGGGTGTTCACTGGAAGGACTGATGCTGAAGCTGAAACTCCAATACTTTGGCCACCTGATGAGATGAGCTGACTCATTGGAAGAGACCCTGATGCTGGCAAAGATTGAGGGCAGGAGAAGAAGGGGATGACAGAGGATGAGATGGTTGGATGGCATCATCGACTCGATGGACATGGGTTTGGGTGGACTCTGGGAGTTGGTGATGGACAGGGGGGCCTGGCGTGCTGCGGTTCATGGGGTCGCAGAGAGTAGGATACGACTGAGCAACTGAACTAAACTGAAAACAATATAAAAAAATAATTGCAACAAAAGTGGCAACTTTTCAAGCACCTACCACATACCAGATGCAATCTTTCACATTTTCTTCAATTCTTATAACAATATGGACACTATAATTATACCCATTTTATAGACTAAAAAGAGACAGGATCAGAGAGACCAAATCGTTGCTCAAGCTCACAAAGGAAAAAGTAGTAGACCACAAACTCATATACAGGTCTTACTGCAACCAAAACACTTTTAATTAATTACCACAGACTCAAGTATAAATTACCAGAAAGGAGACATTTTTTATTTGCAGATATGTGCAAATATATATGTCCATTATATCTAGAAATCTAAAAAGAATCAGTGAAATACAGCATTTTAAAACCCCAAATATAATATACAAAAGTAAAATATGTAAAACATTTTCTTTACAGCAGCAACAGCCACTTGTAAGATTTAACAATAGGGAAAAAAAGTTAGCCTTTCACAACATCATCAATGAATACATAGGAATAATGGCAAAAAAAATTATGCAGATGTACAAAACACTTCGACAAGATATTTAAGAGTCTTAAAAAGAAAAATACCTACTCTTGAAAGGCAATCACAATATATTAAGATGTCACCTGCTCCCAAATATAAATATAAGCTAATACAATTCTCATCTTTGGCAGAGATGAGAATTGCTTAGCTGTTTGGTAATTTCTCTTTTCCTTCTATGTTCTCTTCTAATTTAATGTGGCGTATGTGAGTTCCAGCCAAAGGAATATGGGTAGCAGTGATTCATTAGGAGCTGGTCCATAAAAACTTTCTACATAATTTTCCTTGCTTTCTCTTTTCCATCTTCTAGCCAGATATAGAGGCTTCTGCCTACAAAGTTAATGCTCTGATAAAGCCACATGTTGAAGATGGCGGAGCCTTTGCCAGCCTGAGGCCCTGAACAACTACCTAAGCAAAGCTGCTCCTTACCCAAGGCTTTTATGAAATATATTGTACTAAGCCACTAAGATTTTCAGGTTCATCTGCTAAAGCAGGACAGGCTTTGTGAGGTTCTTCTCTTCACGTGTACTTTAACATGTCAAATGGATTATAAAATTCAACTAAAATGTTAAATAGGCAAGAGGGATTCTTAAAAATATTCTAAGAAGTGGACAAAGGGAAAAAATCATTAATTCTACCAAATACCAATAACTATAGAAGGTTAAAGTAATTAAGTGTGACTCTCCTATAAGAATGAATGGAAAGATCAATGGAATAATATGCAACCCAAAGACAAACCCATACATATAAAGGAACTTAATGGCACAAAGGAAACTGTCAGAAGCAGTGAGTGAGTATAGATGAGTATATACCTTACCAAAGTNGTGTCGGAGAAGACTCTTGAGAGTCCCTTGGACTGCAAGGTGATCCAACCAGTTCATCCTAAAGGAGATCAGTCCTGGGTGTTCACTGGAAGGACTGATGCTGAAGCTGAAACTCCAATACTTTGGCCACCTGATGAGATGAGCTGACTCATTGGAAGAGACCCTGATGCTGGCAAAGATTGAGGGCAGGAGAAGAAGGGGATGACAGAGGATGAGATGGTTGGATGGCATCATCGACTCGATGGACATGGGTTTGGGTGGACTCTGGGAGTTGGTGATGGACAGGGGGGCCTGGCGTGCTGCGGTTCATGGGGTCGCAGAGAGTAGGATACGACTGAGCAACTGAACTAAACTGAAAACAATATAAAAAAATAATTGCAACAAAAGTGGCAACTTTTCAAGCACCTACCACATACCAGATGCAATCTTTCACATTTTCTTCAATTCTTATAACAATATGGACACTATAATTATACCCATTTTATAGACTAAAAAGAGACAGGATCAGAGAGACCAAATCGTTGCTCAAGCTCACAAAGGAAAAAGTAGTAGACCACAAACTCATATACAGGTCTTACTGCAACCAAAACACTTTTAATTAATTACCACAGACTCAAGTATAAATTACCAGAAAGGAGACATTTTTTATTTGCAGATATGTGCAAATATATATGTCCATTATATCTAGAAATCTAAAAAGAATCAGTGAAATACAGCATTTTAAAACCCCAAATATAATATACAAAAGTAAAATATGTAAAACATTTTCTTTACAGCAGCAACAGCCACTTGTAAGATTTAACAATAGGGAAAAAAAGTTAGCCTTTCACAACATCATCAATGAATACATAGGAATAATGGCAAAAAAAATTATGCAGATGTACAAAACACTTCGACAAGATATTTAAGAGTCTTAAAAAGAAAAATACCTACTCTTGAAAGGCAATCACAATATATTAAGATGTCACCTGCTCCCAAATATAAATATAAGCTAATACAATTCTCATCTTTGGCAGAGATGAGAATTGCTTAGCTGTTTGGTAATTTCTCTTTTCCTTCTATGTTCTCTTCTAATTTAATGTGGCGTATGTGAGTTCCAGCCAAAGGAATATGGGTAGCAGTGATTCATTAGGAGCTGGTCCATAAAAACTTTCTACATAATTTTCCTTGCTTTCTCTTTTCCATCTTCTAGCCAGATATAGAGGCTTCTGCCTACAAAGTTAATGCTCTGATAAAGCCACATGTTGAAGATGGCGGAGCCTTTGCCAGCCTGAGGCCCTGAACAACTACCTAAGCAAAGCTGCTCCTTACCCAAGGCTTTTATGAAATATATTGTACTAAGCCACTAAGATTTTCAGGTTCATCTGCTAAAGCAGGACAGGCTTTGTGAGGTTCTTCTCTTCACGTGTACTTTAACATGTCAAATGGATTATAAAATTCAACTAAAATGTTAAATAGGCAAGAGGGATTCTTAAAAATATTCTAAGAAGTGGACAAAGGGAAAAAATCATTAATTCTACCAAATACCAATAACTATAGAAGGTTAAAGTAATTAAGTGTGACTCTCCTATAAGAATGAATGGAAAGATCAATGGAATAATATGCAACCCAAAGACAAACCCATACATATAAAGGAACTTAATGGCACAAAGGAAACTGTCAGAAGCAGTGAGTGAGTATAGATGAGTATATACCTTACCAAAGTACACAGAAGATTTTCTAATCTTAAAGGAAACAAAATGGTCACAGAAAAAGGTGAGGTGAAAGATTTTCTAATCTTAAAGGAAACAAAATGGTCACAGAAAAAGGTGAGGTGAGGTGAAGTCGCTCAGTCGTGTCCGACTCTTTGCGACCCGTGGACTGTAACCTACTAGGCTTCTCCGTCCATGGGATTCTCCAGGCAAGAATACTGGAGTGGATTGCCATTTCCTTCTCCAGGGGATCTTCCCGACCCAGGGATCGAACCCAGGTCTCCCGCATTGGAGGCAGACGCTTTAACCTCTGAGCCACCAGGGAAGCCCAGAAAAAGGTAGGTGTGAAAAAATAAACTAAAATCACTGAAAGATGAAAAACAAACTACAAACTGAAAAATAAAATGACAGAAAATATTTAAGATCCCTAATTTATAAACAGGTCATACAGAGTGATTCAGAATCACTAATATACAAACAGAAAAATGAGGCTCATCAAACTAGAAAGAAAAGATGCAAGGCAAAAGTTTATGAATCAAAATAGTACACAACAGAATTAAAGTTCCACAGAGCACAAGGATGGGCTAGAAGAGAGAAAGGTAGGAAGCAATGAAATTGAATTGAAAACAATATCATAAAGAAAGAAAGAACATGAAGCATTATTACTTTTAACAATTTGTCCCTCTGTGAAATCTTATGCTGTTCCTTAGTGGAATTTTAAACAAGGCTACCAGAGGAAAGGCCTTGAGAATAAGGCAGTGCTGGTCACAGAGAGGAACAAGGTAGTCTTCAGCCCCCACGGAACGTGACAAAGTCCTGAAAGAGAGACTGTCACCTGGCGGCAGCGACAGGCAAGAGAACAAACACTGCACCTACCGCAGGGAACAAGCCCCTAGAGAGTGTGGCCCAAGAGCAGCTGAGAGCCGACCCTGCCAGGATGGAAGGGGCATGTGACGCAGATGAGTGTATTGTCCAGTTTGGCTCCATCTGACCCCTGGGCTTGGCAGCTACACTGTGAACTCCAACAAGGAGTTATAGTATGGTTCCTGCCTAAGACATTTACTGGGTAAGAACACATGAAATACAACAACAAGGGTACCTTAACATATGTAAAAAGCGAAACCATGTCTGTGCAACACACTCATTATCCATTTCAGGAGGGATCAGACTGGCATCTTCATCAGGAACTTTAAATGGAGGAAATGAAGGACCATATGTAAAGCGTAGCAATCTAGGAAAAAAAAAAAAAATCACACCACTAAGTTCATTTTTAACAGAACTGAAGATACATTCAAGCATTAAAATATAGTAAGAGAAATATGATAGGAAAAAATAAATGAAACAACTTGTATTATACCTCACTGAGGTGAATAAAATAGATGAAAACCCTTTAAAAAAATAAACTGGAAGAGGACTTTCAGTTTTGTAAAAATTATTTTAAAGTATTTATTTATTTATTTAAATAATATAATTTAAATTTTATTTCATATATTTATATGATTTATATTAAAAATTTGTTACTTACTTATATGATTTCATTATAATTATAAAATAAGTGATTTTATAAATATTTCTTCTCATATTATAAATTTTAATACATCCTATTATATATAACATAGTATGTAATATACCACACTGTATATAAATAACACTTATACAGAATATAATTTTATAATGTATGCTGCTGCTGCTGCTAAGTCACTTCAGTCGTGTCCGTCTCTGTGTGACCGCATAGACAGCAGCCTGCCAGGCTCCTTCGTTCCTGGGATTCTCCAGGCGAGAACACTGGAGTGGGTTGCCATATCCTTCTCCAATGCATGCAAATGAAAAGTGAAAGTAAAGTTGCTCAGTCTTGTCCAACTCTTAGTGACACCATGGACTGTAGCCTATCAAGCTCCTCAGTCCATGGGATTTTCCAGGCAAGAGTACCGGAGTGGGTTGCCATTGCCTTCTCCATTTATAATGTATACTATAACATAAATTACAAATTATATATAATTTTACAAAATTACAAATTATTTAAAATTTTAATTTATAACTGCAAATAACAAATCATATAATCATGCACAATTATGCTTATGTTGATTATATAGTCATATAATATAAACAATAAATTCTTTTTTAAAAGATTCATCACACTACAAATGCCTTCAACACAACTAATTTATTATAATGTATTCATAACAACTGTAACATAACTTTACATGAAGTTTAGAATTTATGGTATGTGTCCCATAAATTGAATTTGACAATTCAATTACTTAACTAAATACTAATATTCCAAATGTATTAAAACTGTTCAAAGCCCTTTGACTCAATTATTAATCTATTATACTGAGAATAGATTATGATCTATTATAGCTAATCTAAAAATATATCTTAATAAAATAACCAGAATACAAACAAAGACTAAGTATAAAGTACTCGCAAATCAACGATATTTTTTCTTTTTTACTTTTATATCCTCCTTTATTTACCTTTTTTTTTTTTTCTGCCCCACTGATCAACTCATGGGATCTTAATTCCCTGACCTGGGACTGAACCCAGACCATTAACAGTGAGGGTGCCGAGTCCTAACCACTGGACTACCAGGGAATTCCCAACAATAGTTTTTAAAAGGAAAACACAGAGAACAATTTAAATATCAAAACAGCAGAGAAACTATTAAATGAATTATAATTCTATTTATATAATGAAAAACTATAAGGCCATTTAAAATAGGATCTTGAGATTTATGTAAGAAGAAAAAGGTACATGTAATTACTGGGACAAGAGTCACATCAAGTTAAAAAAAAGCAGGTAACAGTATATAGAATAATCTCGAATTGATTTTTAAAAAAGATAAGATAGAAAAATATATATTCAAAGATTGGTTATTTGTAAGTGATGGGTATTTCCCTTTATGTCTTCCAAATTTTCCATAATAAGCATGTATTACACTTTTATAATCAAGATAAAAGGATGTATTATTTAAAAACAGATTCATAATAGTGACATTCATAAAGACATACCAGAATAAACAAACAAAAATTCATCTTAAATGATGATAAAGATATATATATATTAACTCATAAAAAGACCAGTGTACCTTCTGATACGTAATTCCACCTATAAATTATCTGTTCCTACCTCCTCCACTAACCCTCCCATTAAGTCTAAATCAGATTAAGTCTCCAGTCTCCTGTCAGATTAACTACCAGCTGACAGGAAATATAAGGGACAGAGGAACATATTAACAAAACTAGGACATAATCAGAAAAATCCAGAATGTGAAGCATTCAATAAGACAAAACAACCCAGGTTCAACAAAAAAACACCTGCAAGGAAATAAAAATGAGAGAGCAGGAACCTACAGTTTAAAATAGGCTTAAGAAATATGTCAACTAAATACAATGTCCATACCTTGTCTGTGTTCTGACTCAATGGAATCAACTGTTTAAAAAAGTTGAGACATTCAGGGACATCTGAATACTCAATAGCTAAACAATATTAGAAAACAGTTAACATTTTGTTCATGTGTGATAATGGTATTGTGATCATGTTTAAAAAAGCATGCTCAGCTTTAAAGAGTTATATATTACAAGAAATGAAAAAAAAAGTGAAAAAAAATGAAGCCTAACGGTTTACTCACAGAATAGTGATGATATTATATATAAATGGCTAAAAAAAAATCATTATTATGAAAAACTACCTACTTTGGTTACAGACGAGAATATTATAGTATGGTCCTATTTCTGTAAAATTATGTATAATAAGATTTCTGGTGAACTTAACTCTTTCTGTTATAACTTTCTTTGGTTCATTTTTTAAAAATAATGATCTTAAACATTTTGGACTTCCCAGACACTTTTCAGACCGTAAAGTGTCTACCTAAAATGCAGGAGACCTGGGTTCAATCCCTGGGTCAGGAAGATCCCCTGGAGAAGGAAACGGCAACCCACTCCAGTATTCTTGTCTGGGAAATCCCATGGACGGAGGAACCTGGTAGGCTACAGCACATGGGGTCGCAAAGAGTCAGACACGAATGAGCGACTTCACTTTCACTTTCTTTCTAAACATTTTAATAATTAGAATTAGAGTGGGATTTGGGGGGTGGGAATAGTAGGGCTCAGAATTCATTTGCCTCTCCAACATACTTTCTCAATCTAAAAGGTTTTAGATTAGACAGGCATAAGGCCAATTGCTACATCTATTTTTAAAAACTGATTGATTCTATTAACTAAAGTATAAGAGACACAGAATAGAGGCTTTTACCATGTACTCCAGAAAGACACAGAATTAGGGGAAGGCTGCCTACAGCCAGACGGATGAAACAAGGCAAGTTGATGACAGTAACTTACCTTGAAGTAAGCGCACAGATGACCTTGCTCCACTGCTCCACCACTGCCGGGTGGTGCCTCCAGTTAGCCACCATCTCCTTGGCTGTTTTCCAGTAAGGAGGTGTTGGGAAGCACCGCGTGCATGCTAGTAACCAAACCTCAAAGAGAACACCAATCAACTTCTCTGCTAGATTCTCAGCAATGCCACCTTACCAACAAAAAGAAAACATCTTTGGCAAACATTTATAAAGCAGAATCTTTAACTCACTGATTTGGGAGAACTGGTCAAAAAATTAAAATAACTGCAATGTTAAGTTTTGACTTTCAAATAACCACTTAATAGTAAGAACAAAAAACTACTCTTAGGAGCTCTTATGAAGGAAATAAAAAACACATCAACCCATTATCACATGGGAAGTTTTCAAGTGGCCCTGTTGGGTTCTTATGGAAGATCTTAACCTTCCAGTAGTGAGACAGGAGCACACACAGAAGAAGGGAAAGGATGAGTGCCTATAATGAGCGAGTGTTATTAGTTTCTGTGCCACATAGCTCATACACGTGACCTCACATTAATTCTGCAGGGTAGGTTTTTATATCAATAGTATATATTATCAATTATCAATTATATCATTTTGAAGATGAGAAAACAGGTTCTGGAAATTTAAGTAACTTGCCCAAGTTCACACAGCCAGTAAGAAAAGGAATCAGAACAAATACCTGAGACTTCCTACCTTCAAACTTTGCTATAAAATGCTTCATGTGTTTGAAAGCCACCCTTCAAGGGAGAGGGAGACAAAGAAGGGAGCCAAAGGACTAGTTCCGGCAGGACAAAGCCTCAACCATGAAAACAGAGCTGCTCCTCGGTTCCAAGCCTAACTAAGGAGAACAGCAGCGGTCTGTACTCTGCCTAGCCACAGAAGGCAAACTTTGGATTTCCATACAGAACGAAAAGTTCTAAGGATTTCAAATGAGCAAAAATGAAGTTTCAACAACAATAAGCTCCAGAAGGGGATGGATGGCTTGACTTATGGTGCTGAATCCCTGGCATGGGGATTGTTTAAGAGAGAGGCACACTACCTGTCTGGCTAGCTCATCACCAATCCCAGACAGGGTATTTCTATTACAGAGTCCCTTTCAACACTAAAATTCTTCCTGGACACTGCATTTATGTGAGAGCACAAGCACACTCACATGTGTTAGTAAAAAGAATAAACAGATGAATAAGCAACAGAGGAATTTGGAACTAGAATTGTCAACTTATTGTCTGTGTATACTCTATTGTCTGTGCTCTATTATACAAAGCAAGACATCTTAAAATGCACTCTGAACTCATAAAACTGAAGGCTTTTTGATGGCTAGGTAATGAATGACATACTTGTCATACTGCCAAGTAGAATACTTGAAGATTTTCTAGGTTTCATTTGCTAAACAAACTATCTTCTGCAGCCATCAAGTTTTCAGTCTACCTGGATAACTACTTTGCAATCAGGTACATCAGTTGTTTCTTATATAGGCGCTCTGTCCTGATACACTGAACAAGCTCCTGTTGCTGTCATTATCAAACATGTACATTATCAAACACTGAGTCTCTCCTCATATTGGTTTGTCAACTGTAGTGCCAAATTTTAAATCCCTACTGAGTCTACTACTCACGGAGTCTAAAAGTGAACTGTGTTTGGAGCTCAGCAATAAATCAGAAAAAATAATTAACAAACCTTGAACAGTTGGTGGCGCTAGAAGTATGTCATTAATCTGCAGAAGAAACAACAATAAGACTTCCCAGGTTTCTCGGGCCATAATGGATGACTCACGGGCCAGTTTTTGAATGGCTCTCAGGACCTGTAAGCATAGTCGGATCTGACTGGAGCCCTGTTCCTGTCTAAAAAAGACAGACAGACATCACTGACCAGCTTAAGGACAGAATGCAACAGTTAAAGACAGGCAACTCCCTGACAGCACCAGCAGACAGAACTAGGCACACCCTCTTCAGTTCAAAGCTACTTCCCCCTCATGCAGTTTGGCACTCTGGGATCTAAACCTACCACTCTTAAAGAGCTTGAAAAGCTCCTGGGGGGAGGGAGGATACTAGAAAGTGGACTTCACCTCTGGGTTTTCTAAGTCTGAAATGTGCCTGGCACATACAACAGATACGCCACAGGTTTCTGCAGAATCAATGAGTAAATACCCACAGCCACTTCTGCTGATCACACAGCGGAATGACCTTTGTATTCTTTAAAAAAATTTTAAACATATGTTCACAAGAATTCAGCATGAACTTCATAATGCTCACAATCCCTTTGAAGTTAATGTCAGCTAGAGAAGAGCTTAAAAAATGAAATATCCTAACAGGTCCCCCAAACTGATGGGATACAGAGATAACTTCCTCAGAAATAAGCACCTGCTAACTGTGGCTCTATTTTAAAAAGGCAACTTAACCCAAAGGTACCCAAGATACTCCCAAAGAAGTTTTATAGCTCTCTTTAGTTCACAACACTATTTTCCTCCAACAGTATTATTACATCAGTGTATCAGGACTAGGGTTGAGGAGGAAGATAAAAGTACAAGCCCCAGCCCTTATTCCCACTGTCCAACACGGATCACCTTAAGATTTTCAAGAATCATAGTAAACCTACTGCACTGGCAAATAGTGAATTGGGTTCTAGAGTTCCCATGTGAAGACCAAGGCAAGTAACTATCATTATTGAAATAAATCTTGAGGCCAAGGTTCTACATGACTCATGTCACAAAAAATTCATAAAACATGTCTCTATCAGAGGAGGGAATCTCAGAGCCTCCTCGAGAAATCCAGACAATGAAGTAAGTGCTCTTAGAACTTCCATCACAACCTCAGATTCTCAGTTTCTGGGCCACGACCCATAAAATCAAACACTTACACTAGAACTGCAAGAAAATGACAAACCTAAGTTCCTCCTAAAGAAGCCGGACCTAAAGTGAAATGATGAGACATTCACCTAGGAAAAGCCAAGAGTCCCCAAGGACAGGGAGAGGTCCCATGTTCAGTCTGAGGTGAATCCGGACCATGGGAAGCCAAGAGGCTCAAGCTTGTATCTGTTGGTCTGCTACTAAGCAAGAGTAAGAAATACACAATAGCCCCAAACCTCATATAGCCATATAAGAGGAAACCCAGAATAAAAAATAAAAATACCACTAGTGGTCCTGGGGGTGACATTCTTACAAGCTAGCAATAACACTAGAAACTTTCCAAATGATAACCCAGGCTTACCTACCATTTCTAGTACTACCTGCCCAGTGCAGAAAAGGAAACATCTGCTCCTTAGGTACTGTGGCATCACTCAGACAGCCTAAATTCAAGAGCAGTGTCCAAGTTTATACAGCTAAGAGAAATAAGGCAATCTTTACTGAAAAACAAATAGAAAGGTCGAAACACCAAAGATGCTCTTTTCCGCCTAATATTTCCAAAAGTAACTTGCGAACTTCAGAAAAACTATTCTAGAACATGAGCTGGTGAACTACGTATGGCATGTGGGTCAAATCTGGCCTGTCATCTGTTTTTGTAAAAAAAAAAAAAAAAAA
>SJYX01016332.1:0-10911 GCA_006410675.1 Oreotragus oreotragus | reverse complement strand
TTTTTTTTTTTCTTTTCCAGAAAAACTCCTATATATCCTTGCTCCTTCCTTACCTCTTTGGAACACTCCCTCTGAGCATCTGAGAGGCTATATCCAGGCTATAGTTTTTAGTAAATCCGATGAATAAACTGTAATTCTCAACTTTCAGGCTGTGCATTTTTTTTCAGTCAACACTGAGATGTACAATGAGATTAATGTTGCCTGCTAACTTACATTCATTCTGCTGCCCATGGATGAAAGGGTAATTTGAACTTTCAAGTCCTATTATTTAAGAAATACATTTGGGTAAGACTATAGCTGCCATAGACAGTGATTTCTCTGATGGCCATTTTCAATTTCAAATAGAAACTGAAAACCCGGTGGAAAAGATTCATCATTCTAAATGGCATTAAGAATATTTATGATTCATGGGGAAAGATCAAAATATCAACATTAATAAAAGTCTGGAAGAAGCTGATTCCAATCCTCATGGATGACTCTGAGGGGCTTAAGACTTCAGTGGAGGAAGTGAATGCAGATGTGGCAGAAATAACAAGAGAACTAAAATTAGAAGTGGAACCTGAAGATGGGGCTGAATCGTGGCAATCTCATGATAAAACTTGCATGGATGAGGAGCTGCCTCTTATAGATGAGCAAAGAAAGTGGTTTCTTAAGATGGAATCTACTTTTGGTGTAGATGTTGTGCACATTATTGAAATGAAAACAAAGGATTTAGAATATTGCATAAATTTAGTTGATAAAGCAGTAGCAGGCTTTGATAGGATTAACTCCAATTTTGAAAGAACCTCTATTGTAGGCAAAATGTTATCAAATAGCACTGCATGTTACAGAGAAATCATTCATGAACTGATGAGTCAATCAATGTGGCAAATGTCACTGCTGTCTTATTTTAAGAAACTGCAACATCCACCCAACCTGATCAGCCAGCAGCCGTCAACATCAAGGTAAGACCCTCCACCATCAAAAAGGTAACAGTTCACTAGAGGCTCAGATGATAGTTAGCACTTTTTAGTAATGCTAGTATTTTTTAATTAAAACATGTACTTTCTTTTTTTAGACATAATGCTATTGCACACTTATAGACAACAATATAGTATAAACATAACTTTTATACTGGGAAAATGAAAAATGCTTTATTTCAATGTTTGCTTTACTGCAGCAGCCTGGAACCAAACCAACAATATCTTGAGGTATGTTTGCAAACTTGATCCTATAGATCACAGCACGTAATGAAGATTCTCTTTTTTAATTCAGATTTTCTAAAGTAATCTTCCTTCTAAATTTAAAAACCTAAAATTTACAGAGATGATTTTTGGATGATTTATAGTCCCTCATCATCTGACAGACCAAAAGTCCTAACCAAAACTTTTCCAGAAGGATAGAAGTCAGCCCTCTTGACCCTTCCAGACAATTTCAAAAAAGAAACACACATACAAACACACACAGATGAAAACAGATTTTTCTCAAAGGAAATCCCTACAAATGGGTAGGCAACTAATGTTTTCCTCTCCATTTTCGATTATTTCCAAAATCCTTTATGATGCTGGGAGGGATTGGGGGCAGGAGGAGAAGGGGACGACAGAGGATGAGATGGCTGGATGGCANACATACAAACACACACAGATGAAAACAGATTTTTCTCAAAGGAAATCCCTACAAATGGGTAGGCAACTAATGTTTTCCTCTCCATTTTCGATTATTTCCAAAATCCTTTATGATGCTGGGAGGGATTGGGGGCAGGAGGAGAAGGGGACGACAGAGGATGAGATGGCTGGATGGCATCACTGACTCGATGGACGTGAGTTTGGGTGAACTCCGGGAGTTGGTGATGGACAGGGAGGTCTGGTGTGCTGCAGTTCATGGTGTCGCAAAGAGTCAGACATGACTGAGCGACTGAACTGAACTGAAGGCAACCGTACGTTACAATGTTTAAGGTCTCTGTCACAGAAGGTAGGAGAAAAACTCAGTAATAAACTGTCAAAAGTATTCTTTTGGTCTACTACAAATTTGCCCATAATTTCAAATCTGTTTACTTATATATCTTCATTCTCTCGTTAAGATTCATTTTAAGGTACAGGGCTTAGTTATTCCTTTAGCTTAAGTTTAGACAAGAACTATGTTAAGCAAAAACAGGGTTTTTTTACTGTAAGGGAAAGGGGTCACAGTATTTTCATACCTAACAGCTATCAGCTCTTAGAAGCAAAGCCAAAAGCTGGTAAAATGAAAACACATTGTTAAAGAGTCCCAGAAAACATTATATAAGCCCATCTCTCTCATTGATATTAACACATTTTTTAACTGAAAAAGACATGAAAATTACTGCTCAAAGACTAACAATGAAATCAGTTCCTATAATATAAAAAAGTAACAATGATGAATATTTTATTATGATCCGGATAACGGCCAGATAGACTGGTATAGCTTACCTTGGTACAAAAAGATTTTGCAGGTGTTTTAGTATACTTTGAACATATAGATTAGGCTCTTTAATAACTGGCAATGGAATAGAATCTTTTGGTAACACTAAAGCCATAATCCAGTCGGTATATACATCAACACAATATTTTACAGTCTCTCCATCTAAAAGTAACAATGATGAATATTTTATTATGATCCGGATAACGGCCAGATAGACTGGTATAGCTTACCTTGGTACAAAAAGATTTTGCAGGTGTTTTAGTATACTTTGAACATATAGATTAGGCTCTTTAATAACTGGCAATGGAATAGAATCTTTTGGTAACACTAAAGCCATAATCCAGTCGGTATATACATCAACACAGTATTTTACAGTCTCTCCATCCAATGGAAGGGTCAGTCCATAGCAAATTACTTCCATGGTCCATTTTACCTAAACAAAAGAAAATATAGAGTTATTACACATCCCTCCCTGTTTATCAGTAGACTGATTTAAAATGTTAACTTATTACCAAAAACCTCTCAATTGAAGTATACTCATCTCAATATAGATCAGATTAATTTTAGAAAATGCACCTCCCATGTATAAGACATACTCAGACAACACTCTCTAAGCAAAAGATTTAAGAAAATAAATTATGTGCTTATTTCTAATTATCAAGCCTACATTGGCTTTCACCCCTTAGACATTATTATTGTTTGCTCTGTAAAATAAAAAGTACAGGTCATCTTGGCTTTCCACAGAGATTAGATACACAGAAATAGAAATTTTTAGATATTTTCCTCCACTTAATTTGCATGTGGGTATGTGTCATTTAGGAAATCATTTACATAAATTTAATCATATTCCATTTTCAGATTATGCAACTTTAACAAACAACAGGAAGGAAGATGAACTGTCCAACTCTTACTGTGTGACTATTTTCAGTTGGCAAAGAAAATAATATTTTAAATGGAAGGGCAAGATCAAATACAAGTTAGAAGAGACTGAAGCTGGGTAACATCTTAAAAAGGCACTTACTGCTAAGTCACTTCAGTCGTGTCCAACTCTGTGCAACCCCATAGATGGCAGCCCACCAGGCTCCCCCGTCCCTGGGATTCTCCAGGCAAGAACACTGGAGTGGGTTGCCACTTCTTTTTCCAATGCATGAAAGTGAAAAGTGAAAGTGAAGTTGCTCAGTCGTGTCCGACTCTTCGCAACCCCATGAATTGCAGCCTACCAGGCTCCTCTGCCCATGGGATTTTCCAGGCAAGAGTACTGGAGTGGGTTGCCATTGCCTTCTCCAAAAAAGGCACTTAGCTACACTAAATGACTTCCAGCCTCCTGACCTGTCTGAATCATAGGGGCTGAGAGAAATTGTCTAAGAGACTGTTGAACCACTGCCAGCAATCATGAATGTATAAGGTACAATGAGAAAGGGAAAATGGTCCAACTTGCAAAAGAAGATAAAACTATATTCCAGATAATATAGACTGGAAAGTTTAAGTGAATTCCAGACAAAACTCTGGGACAAATTACTAAGCAGATGATCAGGGAGTACTTATAAAATGGAAGAAGGGTCAGTGGGAACTAGCCTGCTCAAAAAGAACAGGTCATACCAGACAAGCTTCATTTCTCTATCAAGAGGATTACTATGAAGGCAGCTGGTATAAACCTGGTATTAATTTAAAATCAGTTTCTGAGGCACTTTCAAATATTATCTAACCATCAGAATAACCCATGTGAGAGGGTAAACTATCCTCATTTTAGACATAGGAAAACTGAAGTTTAGCAAATTAAGCTATTTGGCCCAAAGCATCTGCTTCAAAATGCCAGAGCTGAAAACTAGATCCCTGGCCTAGAAATCTAAAGCTATTCTCACCATGCCAATAACAGCCTTCTCTGGCAAAGGGGGATCTGGGCTTTAACAAATTTGGTCCTTGTGGACAAGATGGAGACAACATATAGTCCAGAAGAAGGTAGAATGGCTGGATTTGTAACTGGTCAAAATAACGTGGGAGACTAGCAGTGGATTACTGTGCCAAGATCATTTTGGAAGAAGATGCCCAATGGCATGTCAAAAGCTCCACCAAAATTTTAACTTAGAGAAAATTGAATTACATACTGACCATGTGTAGATGTCACAAAACTAAAAAAATAACTAACTTGTAAAACAGAAATTCAGGATTCACAAAGATTTCAGCAGTTTAAAACTAAAGCTGAATGTAACAAGATAAATACATGTACTGAAATTTTTAAGCTCAGAACAAAACTACAAAGGTCACAGGTAGAAAATATGTAACAACAGTGTAACAGAAAACAACATGTCACAGCAATTAATATTAAAAGCAACTATAACAACACAGTGAGGTTATGACAAATGAGGTGGGGAGGGGTGCAAAGCGGGATTAAGCTGAACAAGGGAAAGAATTTTAAAAGAGGCTGCCAAGTTTCTAATTATCAGAAGAAAGACCAAGGAGAAGATATACCTTTGGTGATATCTTCATACAATAGTTCACTTACATAATTTGAGAGGACGCAGGATTTAAGACCTATTATTCTCTCATATTCTTTCGAGGGTAGAAAGAGCTGCACTGAACACCACCACCTAATCACATGCCATCTCTTCCCAGGAGAAGGCAGCAAGGAATTACAGATACACTAAGAAGAGAGCACAGGGCAAGTGCTAGTCCTTAGGGTAGGTCTCTGCCAGGGCACTCTGAGAGGAAAATGCTCTTCAGTATGAAGGGCTTCCCCTTTGATAATCCATGGCCTACAGAGGGTAAATAAACTGCCTCCTGAGCTATAATCTTCAGTCTCTCTAGAATGGTCCTATACCTGGATTAAGTCTAATCTCTCCTTCAGAAGAAATCAGAACATAAGTGAAAAGGGATGGGCAGATTAAGTCCAACTTAAAGCAACTTAATTTTAATGCCCAGTCCCCTGAACCCAAGAACAGAGGACCAGCTCCAGGCCAAGCCACTCCAAAAACTCCTCATCTTTAGGGACAGCAAACATGACCCCGATTCCAACCACTTGGGCTCATAGCTATACAGACTGAACTGCTCTGCAGTACTCTCAAACTTATAATTCAGGATGGAGACAGCAGGAGAGCCTCAGGCTAAATGCACATGGGCAGCCTGAAAACCACACAAGACAGGCCTTTGGTTAGAGGCCTTTTAGAGGTAAAAACGAAGACCTTCCAAACACAGCCTCTGAAGAGAAATCTGAAGACTGAGCCTAGAACTTGGGGAAAGGGCCTGACGTCCTGACATCCAAGTCTGCTCAGCACACAGCTCAGGTGGAGGAGAACTGGGTCCGAGAAGGCAATGGCAACCCACTCTAGTACTCTTGCCTGGAAAATCCCATGGACGGAGGAGCCTGGTGGGCTGCAGTCCATGGGGTCGCTAGGAGTCAGACACGACTGAGTGACTTCACTTTCACTTTTCACTTTCATGCATTGGAGGAGGAAACGGCAACCCACTCCAGTGTTCTTGCCTGGAGAATCCCAGGGACGGGGGAGCCTGGTGGGCTGCCGTCTATGGGGTCGCACAGAGTTGGACACGATGGAAGCAACTTAGCAGCAGCAGGAAGTCCCAACAGCACAATGGAACAATCTATTCCTTGAACTCCCACAAACTCTGAGGTCTAACCTGCAACTCATATAAGTTCAAACTGAGAAGTCACACTCCACTGAGCAGAAATCCATTTTAAAAGTGTGTGTTAGTTGCTCAGCTGTGTCAGACTCTCTGCGACCCTATGGACTGTAGCCTGCCAGGCTACTCTGTCCATGGGATTCTCCAGACAAGGATACTAGAGTGGGTTGCCATTCCCTTCTGCAGGGGATCTTCCCGAACCAGGGATTGAACCTGGGTCTCCTGCATTGCAGGCACATTCTTCACTGTCTGAGCCACCAGGGAAGCCCATAAAATGTTAATAGATTATGCAGTAACAAACATATTTTCACATAGTAGAATGAAATGAAGAAACACTTACTTCTTTGTCAGTTTTTAACAAACTCTCACTCCCAGCCACTGAAGGGGTACCTAAGGCCTGCCCGAGAGGATGAACCACTGCGTTTGCCACCTCTCGCCCAACGCTCTCTGGATAGCTGTGCAGCACACTGGTGTGGCCCTGATCATTCTGAATCACCAAATGCAGCGACCTCCACTCAGAGTACATCGTGCCGCTAAAGGACTATCCAAATGGCACCTGAAAAGAAAAAAGAGAATTCCACGTCAGATTATACTCCTGGAAGCTAATAAAAATAAGTAAAATACATATTTACCCTACATAGCACAATAAAGCAGCTGCCTTGAGATGACTGAGGGGAAAAAAAAAAAAAAAACCACCTAAATGTTTTGAGGATGTTCTCAATAGCCTCTTGGTGAGATCAGGTAGGAAAGGCAGACCCTGGGAAGCAGCTGTTTGAGCACCTTCCCAAAAGAGCCTTCAGAAGCCCAGAGGAGAGCTGGGGCAAATGGCCGCAGTGCAAGGGGATAAAATAATCAGATCTGGGGCACTCACGGCATGAGGGAACCCTCCTCATTCCATGTTCCAGAATGGAAAAAGATGGAAGAAGGGTATGCTCCAAGTAGAAAAGGGAGACAAACGAAAGGGTTTACTCCAAGCCCCAGATTTTTCAGTCAACAGTTTCCAAGTACCTATTACATGCTAGAAACAGACCCCAGCAATTTCCTACCACTGCCCTTAAATCAGACATAAAATTATTTGAGAACATTTCATTCTCTACAGCAGTGCCATACCCTCTTCTGGTAATGGAACACCTGGAACTCAGTATCCTTCAGAAAGTCTATTAAGACCTGCAACTTTTTGAGCATATATTACCTACTGCTCATGAAAGCATCACAACTCTGTGAAAATTAAGTCACGTTATCCCTATTTCACAGATGAAAAAACTGACGCATAGAGAGGTGTGCTGCTTCTCTGAGGCTTAAGAACTATAACATGATAGAGCTGGGTTTTGAGTCCCATCTGTTGCGCTCCATGGACCATGCCCTTAACCGGAGTACGTACAGCTCCTCTCTAGCCTATAGACTCTCCATGACATAGACTGCTTTTCCCAATGCTGTATATTCTCTATGAAATGATATCTAAGTCTACTATACAAATAAAAAATTCTAGCCACAGAAAATGTTATTTATATAATAATGTAAATATTATAATCACAAATGCCACATTCATGAAGCAAATCAAGGATGATTGGTCCTTTCCAAATCATTTCTGTAAACTTTCATTTTCCACTTGCTCTGAAATCTGTTGGCCCAACCAGCAGAGTTTAAGGGTATATTTAAACTTTAAAAAGTTCCATCCCTTAAGCTAGTTTTTCTTCAAATGGGTAGCTTTGTTTAATTTTATCTTAGAAAACCTCTTTCCGGCTCAACAAGTACCAGTGTTTTTCAAGAGGATATGGCCCGCCTCTGGACAAGAGTCCCTGAAAACACAAAGGCAGAAGGGATGAATCAGCATCAAACAAGGTACCTACAATGTGAAGGATGGGAGGATGTGAGACTCTATTGAAGTTTCCTCAATCTCCTTAGGATTTATAAGGAGCCCCTGACAAGGGTATCTTGGTGTCCTCCCATCCCCCGGCTGCCCTAAAACAACTCTCAAAACTGGAAGGGAAAAAAAGGGGAAACTCTGATAGGGTGCCATTCCCATCAGAGGACAACTTATACCCACACATTTTTTCTCACCTTTTAAAATAAGCATATATACACATAAATACATATACATGTAGTACACAGTATAATATACATACACACACTATCATCTCTTACCTAAATGCACAGGAACATTATACTACAGGGCTTTTTGTTTTAGTGTGATTTTTCACCCTTTTCATTTGTTTGCCTTCATTCTCTATCCAAGTAATTCACTTCCCAGAATAGATAATTCATTTAAACAACCTAACACTTTCTCTTGTATTTTGCTCAATCATATTAAAATAATTTATACACACGCAAAGCTAGGAACTATATACTTTTTCCTATTATCTTTTTCCTATTCACCACTACCTCACAAATATACTTCTTTCTAATAACAGATTCTTTTTCATGACTATGTACTATTCCATGATATGGCATAATTTATTCAACCAATCTCCTTTTTTTTTTTTAGGAGAAAAAAACTAATGTATTTACTTCATTTCCCATTTTTTTGTAATAAATATAATACTCCTAATATGTTTACTTCATTTCCCATTTTTTTGTCACTAGGAAATAATAATGCAAGAAATAGACTTGCTTATATATCCTTAATCAGTGGCCTTTAAATTTCTACAAGAGAAACTACTGGATCAAAGAGTGTATGTATTTTTAACATTAAAAGATCTTGCCAGATCACCTCCCCAAAAGCTGTAATAACTTCCATTCACATTAGGAATGGATGAGTGCTTTTCCATCTTCTCACTCTCAATCTTTTGCCAAGAATCAGATTTACTTATGTATTTATTTATTTGCCAGTCTGGAGGTATGAAATGAAATTTCACTATTCTAGCCAAATATATTTTTATTTTACACCTTCTTGTTTTGAGTCTGCCTTAGATGATTTCTACCTCCCATCCTCCATATCAGTGCTTTCCAAAACGCTGGGTCATAAAATAAATGTAATAGGTAATACTTTTTAATTATATGGAATAGAATATACAAGAAAGGCACCATACACAGTAAAGGTAAGCAAAGTTCTGTGAAATCTTGTTTCATTTTTTATATATGCGTATGTTCTGGGTCACAATATAAAATATATAAAACATTTATTATGGGTCTAGGTCCAAAAGTTTAAAAACATAACCCTAAAATGTATATGTAGTCTACTAGATTTCCAAGAAAGATAATTTAGTCCTCACATTTAAGTTTTTGCCATCTGGAATTTACTTCTCTAAGTGTTACAGAAAAGACCCAATTTTATTTCCTTTAAGATGTATAGTCAGTTGTGTCAACATCATCTATTAAAAACACATCCTTGGGACTTTCCTAGTGGTCCAGTGGTTAAGAATCTGCCTTTAAATGCAGGGATATGGGTTTGATCCCTGGTAGGGGACACGACTGAGCGACTTCACGTTCACTTTTCACTTTCATGCATTGGAGAAGGAAATGGCAACCCACTCCAGTGTTCTTGCCTGGAGAATCCCAGGGACGGGGGAGCCTGGTGGGCTGCCGTCTATGGGGCTGCACAGAGTCGGACACGACTTAAGTGACTTAGCAGCAGCAGCAGCAGCAGGAGCAGGGGAACTAAGATCCCACATGGAGTAGAACAACTAAGCCCCTACACTACAACTACTGAGCTCGCATGCTCTGCAGTCTGAGCATACAACTAGAGAGCACGCATGCTGCAGCTACTGAGCCCACACACCACAACTAGAGTTCATGCATCACAACAAAAGACCCTGAATGATGCAACTAAGACCTGATATAGTCAAATAAATACATTTTTTAAAAAAATCACACCCTTTCCTACTGACCTGAGATACCAATTTGTCATATATTAAATTCTCATTTATGTAGAAATTTACAAACCTGTTCTGCTCAACTATTTGTCTATCCCTATGCTCATGTTATAATGATTTAAATTCAGTGGCTTTATACAATGTTTCGGGGAAGGCAATGGCACCCCACCCCAGTACTCTTGCCTGGAAAATCCAATGGACGGAGTAGCCTGGTGGGCTGCAGTCCATGGGGTCGCTAACAGTCACTTTTCTCTTTCATGCATTGGAGAAGGAAATGGCAACCCACTCCAGTATTCTTGCCTGGAGAATCCCAGGGATGGGGGAGCCTGGTGGGCTGCCGTCTATGGGGTCACAGAGTCGGACACGACTGAAGTGACTTAGCAGCAGCAGCAGCATACAATGTTTTAGTATCTAGAAAGGAAGCTCCCTTTACCTTGACTATTTTTTCCCAAAACTTTCTTAGCTATTCTCAGGCATTTACTCTTCTATATAAAATTTAAGATGATTTTACCCAAATAAAGGAAACAACCTTGCTGAAATTCTAATTGAAACTGCTTATCTACCTTCCCAGTTTCATTTTCTACTGCCACTTTCCCATCCCATCCTCCAAGCAATGGCCCCAAGAACTACTGATGATTACTCAAACTCAACAAGTTTTTTCACACTCTATTATTACAACTCATGCTGTTCCCCACATCAATGCACCTTATGAAGTCTCTACCCTTCAAGGCACAGCTCAAGTAACCTCTTTGGGAAAACACTTTTTTGTGAATCCTCCAATCACCCCTCTACCCCATCTCTGAGTGCCTATTACAGGCTATCCATTTTAAGTGTCAGGTTAGGTTATTCATTAGCTTTGTAAAGATATCTTTTACCACAAGGTGTCAGCCTTTTTTGAGGGGAAACCTCACTTCCTGAATCTTTGAGAAGTCCTTGGCACACAGTGCATACTGAATGTTTTAGAATGCCAAGGTTTACCAAAGGGGAAAAGGAAGATGTTAGAAGCTGTTCCCTTTATGCAACTGAAGGAAGTCCAAACAAAAAA
>SJYX01016331.1:522435-559922 GCA_006410675.1 Oreotragus oreotragus | reverse complement strand
TAAGAGACAGTCACATGGTTGGTTCCCCTGACAAGTACCCCTCATCCTTAGGTACTTTCCAAAAATCACCTCGTTAACAGAAACTCATATGGTTGACAGGGGTTTATTATGACTATAAAGACAGCTTTTCACTTAGGAGATTTTCAGAGTTTTAGGAGCTCTCTGCCAGAAACAGGGATGAAAACCAAACATACATTTCTTATTTTAAATCACTGTATTATAGTCACCAAACACAAATATGACTCTAGGTTGACTACAGGAGATGTCGTAGGCTGACCGAGTATAGAGAAGAGGTGTCTCTAAGAAGAAAAAGCCCTATCGTCTGGCTTCTGTGACTTAATGTAGCAGATTGAAGAACCTACAAAGATCTGTAGTCTCAGACACAGGAGGTGGGGAAATTGCTGCAAGTCAGACAGCGTGCTAATTCTATAAGATTATTAGAGAAATGAATGAGATCTAGAAATACAATTCTCTCTGCCAATATCCAACATAATTCAGTGTTGTCATGAGCTAACTTTTAACTCAATAAATTAAGTAGTACATCTATAAACTTGACAAATGGTTAATTATTAAGAATGCTGATATGAACCATTTATTTGTAATGTACTATACAAAGCTGATATTTAAAGCATGGGTAGGTATAATGCTAATTCTATAAGATTATTAGAGAAATGAATGAGATCTAGAAATACAATTCTCTCTGCCAATATCCAACATAATTCAGTGTTGTCATGAGCTAACTTTTAACTCAATAAATTAAGTAGTACATCTATAAACTTGACAAATGGTTAATTATTAAGAATGCTGATATGAACCATTTATTTGTAATGTACTATACAAAGCTGATATTTAAAGCATGGGTAGGTATAATAAGATTAATTCATAAACCATAATTTTTCATTGTTTCTTGATTTTTTTGTTTTTTCTCTGGTCTAAGACTTCATTTTTCCACTTAAATCACTGACTTGCTCTGTGGAACAAGTTGTTTTGCTCATTTTCCAATTACAAAAGTCCATGGAAAATTCATGGAAGTTTTCTAAAAGTTATCCCAAAGGCTAAAGGTGAAACTCTTTCGAATAAATTTCTTCCTCATTTGTTTCCACTTAAAGTAGGATGGTTCAACTTTTATATATTTAATGTATTAGATTCTGTATACAATCTCATTAAAAAATTTTGATTCTTTGAGAAGTTGGTAAAATGTTAAATTATTGACCTCTTTCTTTCCTGCCATTTTAAAAAAGATAAAAATATATGCATTCAAGTTTGCAAAGCATGATTTGGGAGGCCACATGAACTTCCCAGGTGGTGCAGTGGTAAAGAATCTACTGGCCAATGCAGGAGACAAAAGTTCAATCCGTGGGTCAGGAAGGTCCCCTGGAGAAGGAAACGGAAACACACTCCAGTATTCTTTCCTGGAAAATTCCACAGAGAGGAGCCTGGAGAGTTACAGTCTACAGGGTGGCAGAGTCAGACATGAGTAAGCAGCTGAGCATGTGGTAGGGAAGAAAGTTAGGAAATAAATCGAGCCTCCAATGATAATTCTAGAATGTTTATATTATAATAATAGCTAATAGGTATGTGGGGTTTACCATCAGCTATAATAACAGCTAATAGGTATGCTGCTGCTACTGTTAAGTTGCTTCGGTCGTGTTCAACTCTGTGTGACCCCATAGATGGCAGCCCACCAGGCTCCCCTGTCCCTGGGATTCTACAGGCAAGAACACTGGAGTGGGTTGCCATTTTCTTCTCCAATTCATGAAAGTGAAAAGTGAAAGTGAAGTCGCTCAGTCGTGTCCGACTCTTCACGATCCCATGGACTGCAGCCTACCAGGCTCTTCCGCCCATGGGATTTTCCAGGCAAGAGTACTGGAGTGGGGTGCCATTGCCTTCTGGGGCTTGAATGATGTGTCAAACACTATTCAAAGCACCTGAAATAAACACATATAATTATTACAACAGATGCTTCAGAAGACGTTATTAATATTTTCTATTTTACAAATAAGAAAAAGGAGACAAATAGGTTAAATGTCTTGCCTAAAAGCACATGGTTAATAAGACCCAAAGCTTATGAGTTCAACCCCTGTAGGACATGACTGAAGTGACTTAGCAGCAGCAGCAGCAGGATACCTTCAGATTTTTTTTTTTTAATTGAAGTAACATTGGTTTATAACACTGTATATGCTTCATGTGTCAGAGAAGGAGATTGCACCCCACTCCAGTACTCTTGCCTGGAAAATCCCATGGATGGAGGAGCCTGGTGGGCTGCAGTCCATGGGGTCGCAAAGAGTCAGACATGACTGAGTGACTTCCCTTTCGCTTTTCTCTTTCATGCATTGGAGAAGGAAATGGCAACCCACTCCAGCGTTCTTGCCTGGAGAATCCCAGGGACGGGGGAGCCTGGTGGGCTGCCGTCTATGGGGTCACACAGAGTCAGACACGACTGAAGTGACTTAGCAGATGCTTCACGTGTACCAAATAATATTTTGACTTCTGTATTCGCTACAGCATTCTCACCACAAAGAATTTAGATTTCTTCTGTCACAATACAGTTGACCCCGTATACCCATTTCGCCCTCTCCCTACTCCCCTTCTACTCTGGTGATCACTATTCCCTTCTCTGCATCTGTGTCCGTTTTTGTTTGCTTTGCCTTATCTGTCAATCTATTTATCTATCCATCTAATATTCCACATATGTTATTCTGCCTTGGGTCTCTACTTCAGGAGCAGGAAATTTGCCCTCAGCCAGCAGCAGTACAGTCACTTTTCTTTCCATTGTATACTCTATTTATTTATCCACCCATTCATTTGACAACTAGTTTTTGAAGATTTAGTATTTATTACAACATCACTTAGATGCCTTCCCTCATTCTTTGACATTCATTTAAGTAAATTTGATTAAAAAAACATTTAATTTAAATGAAAGTCATTGAGTGTTACTGTTTCTATTTTCAAAGAGAGATACAAAGCAGTGAGCAAATTCACATCTTCCAAGGATTTACTTACCTACAGACATTGCTTGTGAGCAATCCCAATATATACTGTAACCCAAGTCTACACTATTAGAGTCTTCTGTTCACAGCTTCCATAGCTTTATCTACTGATGTGAGTGGCATTGGAAATCAATGAAAAGACATATAATCCTTTCAGCTTCCTGAGGGAAATAAGAAGGTGTTTTTTTTTTTTTCCATTTATAACAATAAATCCGTATTTGGAACATGGACACCTCATGTGATTATTCACACAACCCCTTTTCTCAAAGTTAAATTTGCAAAGGGGTAGTCTATGTCCTCAGAGAAATCAATTAACCCACCTTTTTCAATATGGGTGTCCTTCTGGCTTTTGTATTGGGTACAATCTCATTTTATTATTTTATTAAACCGATAAAAGCATTCCAAGCAATAAAAAAGACAGCATCCTGTGTTAGATAAGATCTTTCAATATATACGACCAAAATGCTATGTATTTTGCGATGGTGGAATGTCTTTGTGCATTTTATACATGTGATGTGAATCATTTTCTAAACCATAATTACAATGCAGCAGATGCTAATAAATTTTCAATCTGTTAGGCTTTGTTTTCTGGAGAAGGAATTTGATTTGTGATATGAATGTTTAGTCACATGGGTGACTGTGTTTAGCCATGGGGATTATGGGTGTTCTGATATGCTGACCTCAAGGGGACTTTTAAAAAAATTTTTACTATCTAGTAACATTTGCAGAGAATTCCACTTCCGAGGGTACCATGTGTCAGTGTGATGGGCTCGTTCACTTGTCTTAAGTCCTAGAATGCTCTTTCCAGCTTTGTGATATTTATCAGGAATCTGAATCCTCCGAAGGAGAACAATCAGAGTCTTTAGTCCTGAGCTATCTAGCCTCCTCTCCATTAGCTCGCTCCTAATGAATGGACTCTTGGCTAATGCTTACACTGTACCTTCTTTTAGGAACTTCAGGTCTGGGAGCAGATCAGGTCATCCCTGCTACTCAGTTTCACTCTGATCTCCTTATCTTGACCTTGGCTCACTTGCTGGTAATGGCCCATGATTTGGCAAATCCCAAGACTATTCTCTTCATGCATAATGAATACCGCCTGGGTTTGAAAGGGTTTCCCAGGTGTGAGCCCTTCAGGACTGAGGGCTACAGTGGGAGACTGGGTGACTAGACATATCTCAGAAGAGCAACCCCAAAACAGAAAGTAAAAGGAAGCTGTAGATAAACGCAGAATCCAGGATCAAGATGCTTACCACAGCATAGAGAGGGATCCAGAGTCTACAAGTGGAAAAAAAAAAAAAAAAAGAGCCAAATGGGAATAGAATGCATTGTAGCAAATGTCAGGAAATTATAAAAGTAAAAAGATACAACATTAAGGTACCATCACAAATTGTCTCAGAAACTTTGTTTAAAGGCTTAGTGCAGCACCAGTCAACTTATATCTCCTCTCCTCCTTATGTCCAGTTTTCATGCTAAGAAAATCTCAAATGTACTAACTGATTTACAACAGTAAGTTTAATCTAATGTTGAGTAAACATCTTTGAAAATGGAAAGTAGAAGAGATTCTCTATCATGTAGGGTCTACTTATTGAGGAACACTAACATATTTCTTACCTGTATATATTCTTAAAAAGTTAGAGAAAACATACTTGAATTTTATGTACCTGCCTCTAAAACTTATGTAGAAGCATACACATTCTTTGTTTATATTAAATTTATTTATTTTTATTGAAGTATAGTTGATTTACAGTGCTGTGTTAGTTTCAGATGTACTGCATAGTGATTCTGTCATATATATATATATACACATATGACATCCCTGGTGGCTCAGACTATCAAGCATCTGCCTACAATGAGGGAGATCTGGGTTCAATCCCTGGATCAGAAAGATCTCCTGGAGAAGGAAATGGCAACCCACTCCAGTACTCTTGCCTGGAAAATCCCATGAACAGAGGAGCCTGGTAGGCTACTGTCCACGGCATCACAAAGAGTCAGACCCAACTGAGTGATTTCACTTTCACTTAATATATAAAACTCTTTTTAGATTTTTCCCCTTATAAGTTATTACAAAATACTGAGTACAATTCTCTGATCTATACAGTAGATGTTGGTTACCTATTTTATATATGTGAGCATGCTAAATTGCTTCAAAAGTGTCTGACTCTTTGGGATCCTATGAACTGTAGCTGCTAGGCCCCGCTAGGCCCCGCTGTCCATGAGGACTCTCCAGGCAAGAATACTGGAGTGGGTTGCCACACCCTCTTCCAGGGGATCTTCTCGACCCAGGGATCGGACCAGTGTCTCTTATGTCTTCTGTATTGGCAGGCGGGTTCTTTACCACTGGTGCCACCTGGATAGCCCATTTTATATGGAGTAGTGTGTATATGTTCTGGAGAAGGAAATGGCAACCCCCTCCAGTATTCTTCCCTGAAGATCCTGTGGACAGAGGAGCCTGGCAGGCTACAGTCTGCAGGGTCACGAGAGTCGGACAAGACTTAGCAACTAAGCAGAAACTGCTGCTGCTGCTGCTGCTACTACTACTAGCGTGTATGTTAGTCTCAAGCTTGTAATTTATCCCTCTCCCTGCATGTCCCCTTTGGTAACCATTAATTCGTTTTCTGTGTCTGTGGATCTATTCTGTTTCTGTTTTGTAAATGAGTTTATTTGCATCTCTCTCTCTCTTTTTTTTTTGTTTTTGTTTTTTTTGGACCCAAGGATTATCATATTAAGTGCAGGAAGCCAGACAGAAAAAGACAAATATATAATCACTTTGCATATCAATCCAAGAGCGATACTTATTAGTAAAATTTTTATTTAAATTTATTTATTTTCAATTGGAGGATCATTGCTTTACAATATTGTGTCATTTCTGCCAAACATCAATATGAATCAACCATAGGTATACATATTTCCCCTCCATTTTGAACCTCCCTCCCACCTCACACCCCATTCCACTCCTCTAGATTTATTATTGTTGCAAAACAGATATTTACATGTTCATGTTTCTGCACATCAATCAGAAACATAGACACTGTAGTTGGAATTAATGTCTTTAATTACTTGTTTGTTTTGGCTATTCAAGAAATTGTCCTTCCTAATAGAGACTTAATATTCTCTGGCAACATTTTCTTTTTGTCTATTGTCTATTTTGGATAGAAGGGTGTGGTAGGGAGAATTTTTTGATGGGACCCTCTTGTGCTATTATCATGATTATTTTACCTTGCTGGCAACAAGCCTTTTGCTGATATAATTAAGGTATGAATCTATTGATTTTAAAATAGGGATATTATCTTACGTGGATCTGGTTTAATTATAGGATTCCTTTAAAAGCTACCTTTTTCCAGTTGGTCACAGAGGCAGAGAGATTGAGAGTGTGAGGAGGGTTAGATGCATCATTACATGCCCTGAAAATGAAGATGAACACAGGAAATGACTAGAGGGTTGTCACTTAGAGCTGAAAGGGACCCTTACCTGGAAGCCAGTGAGACAATGGTAACATTAGTCATCCAACTTCAAGGAGCCAACGAGCTGAATGAGGTTGGAAGCAACTTCTTCCCCAGAGACTTCAGAGAAGAGCCCAGCCTGGCAACCACTGCATCTTGGCCTTGACATATTCTGAACAGACAACTCAGTGAGCCTGCTGAGACTTCTGACCCACAGAACTGGGTGGTGTTTTATATTTTTACACAGCAATAGAACATTGATACAGAGGTTAATTCAGGATGATTATCTTTCTCTGTAGAAGCCCAGGAGGTTAGATACATTTTCCTCTGCCCCAGTACACCCAGGAGTGGACACAAGATTGAAACTCATCTAACCAGGCATTCCTCTTATGATACTGTATTTGACTCCAGGGAGATAGCATTAAACAGCAAAATTCAACTGCATAAACTTGAAGATCTAAAAGTGATTCATGAATCAGGCAGCATCCCATCTAAAAACTCAAAGGATGCTCTGAAGAGCTGTGAAAAATAGAAGGTTTATATCAGAAGAAGTGGGGGGCAGGAGAATCCCTAGCAAAATAAAAGAATTACTTGGGGGCTTCCCTGGTGGTTCAGTGGTAAAGACTCCACCTGCCAATGTAAGAAGCACGAGTTTGATCCCTGATCGGGGACGATCCCACATGCCTTGGAGCAGCTAAACCTGTGAGCCACATCTGTTGAGCCTGTGCTCTGGAGCCTGGGAACCAAAAATACTGAGTTCACATGCAACTGCTGAAGCCTGTGGGCCCTAGAGTCTATGCTCCTCAACAAGAGAAGCCGCCACAGTGAGAAGCTGTCCCACCACAACTAGAGAGTAGCCCCTGCTTGCTGCAACTAGAGGAAAGCCTGCACAGCAATGAAGACCCAGCACAGCCCCCAGTAAGTAAATGAATAAATAAGAGTAAAGCCATTGTTATAATGTACTTTTTAAAGATAGAAGATAGTACACATCAATAATTCTCAAATTTGATTTTCTGTTAGATTAAGTTCAGGCAGGGTACATTGATTTCTGGGGAAAAATAAAAGCTTCTGTGGGCCAGGTAACAGTTATAGTATAAAAGCACTGAGAAGGTCTGCACAAAATAACTTTTATAATTAAGATTCAATTTTATTTATTCTGTGAATGAGTTAAAAAATGTTTCCTCACAGCATGCTTATTATCATTTCATAGAACTAGACTTCTTTTACACCCAACTTGGGAAGTGATTGTGGAATCAAAAAGGTTTTATAGAATGTAAACAGCCATTTAGACTATAGCAACACTAATTAGAACAATTTAGGCTACACCAGCAGTGGCTCAGATGGTAAAGAATATGTTTGCAATGCGGGAGACCTGGGTTTGACCCCTGGGTAGGAAGATTCCCTGGGGAAGGAAATGGCAACCCACTTCAGTATTCTTGCCTGGAGAACTCCATGGACAGAGGAGCCTGGCAGGCTAGGTACATTGATTTCTGGGGAAAAATAAAAGCTTCTGTGGGCCAGGTAACAGTTATAGTATAAAAGCACTGAGAAGGTCTGCACAAAATAACTTTTATAATTAAGATTCAATTTTATTTATTCTGTGAATGAGTTAAAAAATGTTTCCTCACAGCATGCTTATTATCATTTCATAGAACTAGACTTCTTTTACACCCAACTTGGGAAGTGATTGTGGAATCAAAAAGGTTTTATAGAATGTAAACAGCCATTTAGACTATAGCAACACTAATTAGAACAATTTAGGCTACACCAGCAGTGGCTCAGATGGTAAAGAATATGTTTGCAATGCGGGAGACCTGGGTTTGACCCCTGGGTAGGAAGATTCCCTGGGGAAGGAAATGGCAACCCACTTCAGTATTCTTGCCTGGAGAACTCCATGGACAGAGGAGCCTGGCAGGCTACAGTCCACGGGGTCACAAAGAGTGAGACACAACTAGGCAATTAACACACACACATACAACACACAATGAGAACCCTAGGGACCGCAGCTAGAGTGGCCCCCACTCACCACAACTAGAGAAAGCCTGCAAGAAGCAACAAAGACCCTGCACAGCCAAAAGTAAATAAATAAAATTATTTTAAAAAAAATTAAAAAGAGTAAACCAGGACATCTTTTGTGGGGAAGGGAACCACAGGGTTTTATCACACAAATTGCTTCTGCAAGATGGTGGGGGCCCATGTGAAAAATTGCTTCACTGGTGCTGACCAAAGAATTCCAGGGTCGTTGAATAAGATTACATTTCTGGGGAAGGTTAAAACTGTAATTAAGTCAGGTTTTATGTCTAGGTTTAATATCATGGGTTTTAGCACACATGAAGCCATTTGGGGCCTGTATTTTATTTTATTTTTTCATTTTAACAGTAGAAAGACTAGAAATCAGGAATTATGCACATAAAATCCTTACAAGACTCTTCCTGATACTAAATAACTTCTGTATTCCTGCCAGCTAGCCATCTGCAACAGGTTTTGCTCCTGAATGCTAACCCTGGACCTCCAGATATCCATTAGAATGGTAAATTCCTTAATATACTTCCTAGTAATTCTCTTTTGCCTAGACTACCAAGAGTTCCTTCCTGCTGCCTATAAGAAATAAGTCAACTGATAGAAATGCTAAATAAAACAAATTATTTTCTAAGTCTTTCAGTCACATTCAGCAACCAAACCCATTTCTTTCTAACCTACTTTGCTTGACGGAGTATTTCATGACCTCAGCGTGCCAGTACACATCTCTGTCAGCCCCATCTACTTACTTTCTACCCACTGATTTCTGGGGCCAGTACTGGATGGTCCAAAGCTTAGAGAAATGAGAGTCAGGTATAATGGTAATATCGGAGATTGAGGGACGGTGATTGAGTCCATGCTTATCGTTTTGCTCATTAGATAGAGTCCGAGAAGAGAAACCTTCTTATTCTACATAATTGTCTCCAATCTCAATAATAAATGTCTGCTTAAAGTTGTCAATTCCAGTGCCTCTATTCCTACTTATACTGTACGAATGCAGCTGAGGCTGAACCAATCATATAATTCAATTCTCTAGTCATAGGATTTGATTCACATGGAGTCAAGGAGCAAAGTGGACCAATCAGAATCATTCCCCAGGATTTTTCCTGATGAAACATATGTATGTATTCATTTATTTCTATTGTTTTTAATTGGAGTAAAATTGCTTCAAAATGTTGTGTTAGTTTCTGCCATATAGCAACATAAATAAGCTATAAGCATACATATATCCCCTCCCTCTGAGATGCCCATCGCAATCGCACCCCTCAGGTCATCACAGAGAACCGGGCTGAGCTTCCTGTGCTATAGGGAAGCCTCCTGCTCGCTCTCTCTGTTTATGCTTGTAGTGTGTATACGTCAATGCTAGCCTTTCGGGTCATCCTGCCCCCTCCGACCCCATGTCCACAAGTCCATTCTCGAAATCTGCATCTCTGTTCCTGCCCGATGGAGCATATTTAACCTAATTATTTCATTTGCTTTGAAGTGACTTCAAATGGCATTGTTTTACATTTTTGTTTTTATATGTTTGTTGTTAATATATACCAATGTGACTTACTGTGACTCACTTGTGTGTTCTGTGACTGTACTGAAGTCATTTATTGTTCTAGCAGTTTTCCATAGGCTCCTTATACTTTTCAACACAGATCACCATCTGCAAATGAGTACAGCTTTATTTCTTCCTTTTAAATGTGTAAGCCTTTTATTTCTTTTTCATGCCTGATTGCAGTGGTTATAATTCCCAGTATCATTAATAAAAAGTCTTGAGAGTTAGCATCCTCTCTTTCATTCCAGTTTTAGAGGGAGATCATTCAATTTTTTGCCATTATATATGATTACTTATAATATTAGCTGTAGGATGTTGTAGATGCTTTTTATCAAATTGATAAAAAAATTTTAATTCTAACTTGAGAGATTTTTTTTTTCTTTTACTCATGAATAGGTATTGGCATAAATTAACATTTTTTAACTTGGTTCTAGGTTTCTTGCTGGAACTAGAACTTTTCCATGAGTTTCAAGGACACTAATCTCTCCTCCCAATTCCTGCCTGCCCATTTTCCTGGACTAGAAGTTGGATTGTATTTCTAGTACAAAAAAAGGCTGGATTGTACTTCTAGCCTTCAAAAAGCAGTTATTGGGTTGTCTTCAAGGCCCTCAATACAAAGATGGATAAGGCATGGATCGTGTTTTTAAGGGACTGATAGTTTAATGGGGAAATGAGAATGATATTAGAAGGTAAGGTGTAGATAGATGCTGCGAGAAAGAGTACGGTGGTGGGCACAGTACATTCATATAGCTCAAGAAATAGGAGAGCTTTCTCGAAGCATTGGCACTTATATAGAATTTCAAACATAGTGGGTCTAGCCAGGAAAAAAATAAATAAATAAAAGGAGGGGAGGGAAATGGCAGGAAGCAGGGGAAGGTATTTTACACATACACAGCTGGCTTTAAGCCTTGAATAACAGATTTGAAAAGGGACATGTAAATGCCTAGGTTGCAGCAAAAAAAAAAAAAAATAGGTTAAACTAAAAATGAGGAAGTGCTTGATGGCAAGGGATATTCAATAATGAAATCTTTGTATTATTTGAGTTAGAATTAAATAGATCCTGGAGACTTTTAAAAGGGAAAGAGGTGTCTTTTGAATGCTTTAACTCTAAGCCTATACTAAAAGCAGAGACAGAAACATAATGATACAGTCAGTATTTTAACAGCTAAAAGCATTTTCGTGAGCATTATTAGATTGGAGACATCCAAAATTACTGAGCTCTATCCAGGCTTTACACTTCCCCTCTTCACATTCCCACCTTACTGTAATCGTGAACTCATTTTCTAGAGAGACAAAAATGTCTTTAGGCAGCAGGTAAGCAACTTGAAAGATTACATTAGAATAAAGGTGAATGAAAGAAGATGATATTTTTCACAAAATGGTGTAACTCAACCTACTGGAAACTGTTTGGCCATTAGTCCTTAGTTTATTGGGATTTATTTCCTCAACTTAAATATAGGCGTATAAAAAAGGATTTTCTTTACCAGTATTAAAGAAAAATCAGTAATTACCAGCATTAAAGAAAAAAACAAAATGAAGTGCACATTGCCAAACCTAATTTCAGTAATTCTACTGAGGAGAATCTTCAAAATAGTAAGTAAATATGAAGCTATACAAAGGCATTATCATTTGGCTAATATACTAATTGATCGTCCACCTTGTAGCGGTCCCTGTGCTAAGGATGGTAGGGAGTATGGATCAAGTTGACCCTGTGGAGTTCCCACAAGGAATTTGATGTGAGAAGTTGGAATTATGTATGAAACACTCAACAGTAATATTAATGGAGGGAGATAAAGGGAGGTAAAAAATGCTTAATCAGGAAATGAGGAAATGATGAGAGGTTATTTTATTGCAGAACAAAGAAGCTTGGTTAAATGTTTGGGTGAAGCAAAAAAGCATGCTTAGAGAATTCAGTTTGGTTAGAATGTAATATCTGAGCAAACTGGGAGGTAGTGAAGGACAGGGAAGCCTGGCATGCTGCAGTCCATGGGGTTGCAAAAGGTTGGACATGACTTAGTGACGTGACTGAAGAACAGCAATGTTTAAGCAGCATAAGTGTAGAAGAAATATTTTTAGTTCTGCAATTGACAGATTACTGTGCTATAGAGGACTTGTCAGTATCCTGCTGATCAGATTTGAAAAAGCAGGTTATTCTCCTGTCCTGTGGGCTCCCAGAGATTCAAGTCTTTAATAATCTCTTGCCTTGGTTATTTCTTATGCAGATATCTGCTTGCCCAGTTGATGACTAGTAAAATTGCTTTTCTTTTAATCTTACAGTGCCGATACTTTGAAAAATATATGGTTTAAAAGACCAATTTTACTGTACAATGCTAACAGCCTCTGCTATCTCCAGGGTCTTTGATTCAGATGAGTCAAAGTTCCAACAATTAGAANCTCATTAGATAGAGTCCGAGAAGAGAAACCTTCTTATTCTACATAATTGTCTCCAATCTCAATAATAAATGTCTGCTTAAAGTTGTCAATTCCAGTGCCTCTATTCCTACTTATACTGTACGAATGCAACTGAGGCTGAACCAATCATATAATTCAATTCTCTAGTCATAGGATTTGATTCACATGGAGTCAAGGAGCAAAGTGGACCAATCAGAATCATTCCCCAGGATTTTTCCTGATGAAACATATGTATGTATTCATTTATTTCTATTGTTTTTAATTGGAGTAAAATTGCTTCAAAATGTTGTGTTAGTTTCTGCCATATAGCAACATAAATAATCTATAAGCATACATATATCCCCTCCCTCTGAGATGCCCATCGCAGTCGCACCCCTCAGGTCATCACAGAGAACTGGGCTGAGCTTCCTGTGCTATAGGGAAGCCTCCTGCTCGCTCTCTCTGTTTATGCTTGTAGTGTGTATACGTCAATGCTAGCCTTTCGGGTCATCCTGCCCGCTCCGACCCCATGTCCACAAGTCCATTCTCGAAATCTGCATCTCTGTTCCTGCCCGATGGAGCATATTTAACCTAATTATTTCATTTGCTTTGAAGTGACTTCAAATGGCATTGTTTTACATTTTTGTTTTTATATGTTTGTTGTTAATATATACCAATGTGACTTACTGTGACTCACTTGTGTGTTCTGTGACTGTACTGAAGTCATTTATTGTTCTAGCAGTTTTCCATAGGCTCCTTATACTTTTCAACACAGATCACCATCTGCAAATGAGTACAGCCTTATTTCTTCCTTTTAAATGTGTAAGCCTTTTATTTCTTTTTCATGCCTGATTGCAGTGGTTATAATTCCCAGTATCATTAATAAAAAGTCTTGAGAGTTAGCATCCTCTCTTTCATTCCAGTTTTAGAGGGAGATCATTCAATTTTTTGCCATTATATATGATTACTTATAATATTAGCTGTAGGATGTTGTAGATGCTTTTTATCAAATTGATAAAAAAATTTTAATTCTAACTTGAGAGATTTTTTTTTTCTTTTACTCATGAATAGGTATTGGCATAAATTAACATTTTTTAACTTGGTTCTAGGTTTCTTGCTGGAACTAGAACTTTTCCATGAGTTTCAAGGACACTAATCTCTCCTCCCAATTCCTGCCTGCCCATTTTCCTGGACTAGAAGTTGGATTGTATTTCTAGTACAAAAAAAGGCTGGATTGTACTTCTAGCCTTCAAAAAGCAGTTATTGGGTTGTCTTCAAGGCCCTCAATACAAAGATGGATAAGGCATGGATCGTGTTTTTAAGGGACTGATAGTTTAATGGGGAAATGAGAATGATATTAGAAGGTAAGGTGTAGATAGATGCTGCGAGAAAGAGTACGGTGGTGGGCACAGTACATTCATATAGCTCAAGAAATAGGAGAGCTTTCTCGAAGCATTGGCACTTATATAGAATTTCAAACATAGTGGGTCTAGCCAGGAAAAAAATAAATAAATAAAAGGAGGGGAGGGAAATGGCAGGAAGCAGGGGAAGGTATTTTACACATACACAGCTGGCTTTAAGCCTTGAATAACAGATTTGAAAAGGGACATGTAAATGCCTAGGTTGCAGCAAAAAAAAAAAAAAAAAAAAATAGGTTAAACTAAAAATGAGGAAGTGCTTGATGGCAAGGGATATTCAATAATGAAATCTTTGTATTATTTGAGTTAGAATTAAATAGATCCTGGAGACTTTTAAAAGGGAAAGAGGTGTCTTTTGAATGCTTTAACTCTAAGCCTATACTAAAAGCAGAGACAGAAACATAATGATACAGTCAGTATTTTAACAGCTAAAAGCATTTTCGTGAGCATTATTAGATTGGAGACATCCAAAATTACTGAGCTCTATCCAGGCTTTACACTTCCCCTCTTCACATTCCCACCTTACTGTAATCGTGAACTCATTTTCTAGAGAGACAAAAATGTCTTTAGGCAGCAGGTAAGCAACTTGAAAGATTACATTAGAATAAAGGTGAATGAAAGAAGATGATATTTTTCACAAAATGGTGTAACTCAACCTACTGGAAACTGTTTGGCCATTAGTCCTTAGTTTATTGGGATTTATTTCCTCAACTTAAATATAGGCGTATAAAAAAGGATTTTCTTTACCAGTATTAAAGAAAAATCAGTAATTACCAGCATTAAAGAAAAAAACAAAATGAAGTGCACATTGCCAAACCTAATTTCAGTAATTCTACTGAGGAGAATCTTCAAAATAGTAAGTAAATATGAAGCTATACAAAGGCATTATCATTTGGCTAATATACTAATTGATCGTCCACCTTGTAGCGGTCCCTGTGCTAAGGATGGTAGGGAGTATGGATCAAGTTGACCCTGTGGAGTTCCCACAAGGAATTTGATGTGAGAAGTTGGAATTATGTATGAAACACTCAACAGTAATATTAATGGAGGGAGATAAAGGGAGGTAAAAAATGCTTAATCAGGAAATGAGGAAATGATGAGAGGTTATTTTATTGCAGAACAAAGAAGCTTGGTTAAATGTTTGGGTGAAGCAAAAAAGCATGCTTAGAGAATTCAGTTTGGTTAGAATGTAATATCTGAGCAAACTGGGAGGTAGTGAAGGACAGGGAAGCCTGGCATGCTGCAGTCCATGGGGTTGCAAAAGGTTGGACATGACTTAGTGACGTGACTGAAGAACAGCAATGTTTAAGCAGCATAAGTGTAGAAGAAATATTTTTAGTTCTGCAATTGACAGATTACCGTGCTATAGAGGACTTGTCAGTATCCTGCTGATCAGATTTGAAAAAGCAGGTTATTCTCCTGTCCTGTGGGCTCCCAGAGATTCAAGTCTTTAATAATCTCTTGCCTTGGTTATTTCTTATGCAGATATCTGCTTGCCCAGTTGATGACTAGTAAAATTGCTTTTCTTTTAATCTTACAGTGCCGATACTTTGAAAAATATATGGTTTAAAAGACCAATTTTACTGTACAATGCTAACAGCCTCTGCTATCTCCAGGGTCTTTGATTCAGATGAGTCAAAGTTCCAACAATTAGAAATGCTTTGATTAACCATGAAGGCCATTTTTGTTGTGTCAAAGTGAAGATATTTAGTTAAGCATCTTGGGAGGATACCATTTATCAGTCTGCTAGCCTCTTTCAACATTTTTCATAGACATGCCAACCCACATGCAGTCATTTTCTTAGTGACTGACTCATTTTGTATTTTCTTAACAATTAACCCATCAGTCCAGCTTTAAGTATTACTTCAATATCATTTTTATATTTAAATCATACATACATCTTTTTTAGACTTTTTCAGAAACAGTGGGAGGACTGAGATAAGTGAACCAGTTAGATTTCCTCCCAGATACTCAAAAACTTGTGACCAAAGGAGAGTTAAACATTCTGGAAGAAAGCTGAATAGAGACACCATGACATAGTAAAAGCCTTAAACAAGCAAAAGCCAGAAGTGAGCCACGGGGCCTGATACAATGTCTGTGCATCTCCCAAGGCCTAAATAACACATGTCTTCTTACTCCTAAGACTCTTCACTTAATGGCTGTTTCCTATTTCCATAAATATACTTCACTTAATAGTTATCTCCTTATTTCCATAAATATTCTTCCCCAAAATCATTGTTCCTGAAAGTAAAATTAAACCAAAAATTTAGCTAACATAATTAGACTTCATGTCACAAGGTAGGCAATGTGATTTTAGATCCTGGAGATAAGAAAAAAAAATTATCCTACAGGTAAGACATTGGAACAGGCTGGGATGAAGAATACTGTGTCCCAGAAAGAGGAACTAGCTTACGCAAATAGAAAATGGGAAAGTAACTCAGGGATGTGCTGCTGCTGCTGCTAAGTCACTTCAGTCGTGTCTGACTCTGTGTGACCCCATAGACGGCAGCCCACCAGGCTCCCCCATCCCTGGGATTCTCCAGGCAAGAATACTGGAGTGGGTTGCCATTTCCTTCTCCAATGCATGAAAGAGAAAAGTGAAAGTGAAGTCGCTCAGTCTGTCCGACTGTTAGCGACCCCATGGACTGCAGCCCACCAGGCTACTCCGTCCATTGGANTCCCTGGGATTCTCCAGGCAAGAATACTGGAGTGGGTTGCCATTTCCTTCTCCAATGCATGAAAGAGAAAAGTGAAAGTGAAGTCGCTCAGTCTGTCCGACTGTTAGCGACCCCATGGACTGCAGCCCACCAGGCTCCTCCGTCCATTGGATTTTCCAGGCAAGAGTACTGGGGTGGGGTGCCATTGCCTTCCCCAATTCAGGGATGTATAGCCCGTGAAAGGGAATCATTGCCTGTGACTAGTTCTCAAGCTGGAAAATCATAGAGCTCCAACATCAGAGTGCACTCGTTTTTCATGCCAAAAGAGTCTAGAGAGAGTAACTGGAAGCAGAGGAAGGCAGGGGAGAGGGATAGACATGGATCAAAAGTGGAGAAAAGGAAACCAAACCACGAGAAGAGCAAGAGTGACTCAGGTTCTGAAAGAGGAGAGACAGGACCCTCAGCTCCCAACGGTTGTCCTCACTACATTACTGACTCTCTTTGGATAACTGAGCTTAAAAGTTCTCCCACCTCAACCCCATTCCTCCACCCCCCTCATTGTGTGCACACACACATACACACACACACACCAATTACTTGTACTTCAAATAAATGGTTTTTTCTTCTGACCACAACACCATACCACTACTTAAGTAAACCTGGACGGAACCTATGTGAGCCCATTTAGGGTTACATATCATGCTAAGAGTTTGGACTTAACCCTGTAAGCAGGCTTCCAGGCTAGTGTTCACTTTTCCCTAATATTTTATTATTAAAATATTAAAGCATACAGTACATGTCAAAGAATTTTAAGTATTAATAAATACCTATATATCTACTACCCAGACTGTATCACTAACATTTTACTTGCTTTAGCACATATTTATTTATCCTTTACTTTGCCAACAAAGTTCGTGTAGTCAAAGCTATGGTTTTTCCATTAATTGGGTATGGGGGTGAGAGTTGGACCATAAAGTCTGAGCACTGAAGAATTGATGACTTTGAACTGTGATCCTGGAGAAGACTCTTGAAGAGTCACTTGGACTGTGAGGAGTTCAAACTAGTCCATCCTAAAGGAAATCAGTCTTGAATATTCGTTGGAAGGACTGACGTTGAAGCTGGAACTCCAATACTTTGGCCATCTGACGTGAAGAACTGACTCACTGGAACAGACCCTGATGCTGGGAAAGACTGAAGGCGGGAGGAGAGGGGGACGGCAGAGGATGAGATGGTTGGATGGCATCACTGACTCAATGAACATGAATTTGAGAAATTCCAGGAGATGTGAGGGACAGGGATGGCTGGTGTGCTGCAGTCCACGGTCACAGAGTCAGATGTGATGGAGCGACTGAACAACAAGTTCTAGTAGCTTCTTTACGAATTAACATCTTAAGACAGAGTTTTTGAATTCATAACATATGGTGTGTTTCCACTTATTTAGATGTTTAAAAAATTCCCCAGCAAAGTTGTACAGATTTCAACATATAGGTCTTACATAACTCTTCCTAATTTTTCAATAAAAATCATCTTGTAAATATAATTGTTTTATCACAATTTCCATTTCTTTCCTGCTAACATGTAAAAAAACACAGTTGATTTTTTATCCTGAAAGCTTCATGACTGACTTATTAATTCCAAAAGATTTTTTTTTGATTCCTTAGGATTTTCTGTGTTAATAATCATGTCATCTACCTGTGCAAATTTGAAACAATGAAGTATCTATCATTTTTTCTACCCTGAATAGAAATACATCACTGGAAAGAAAATAAAGCAGAGAGGAATTTAAGAAATGAAATCCAGGATCATGGGAGAGATATTCAAGTTCATTCTTTTTTCTCTTTAATTTTGGATTGAATAATGGTATAGAAAATCCAGAATGATGAACAAAAATTCAATAATCTCTTCCCTCTTCATCTAAATAATCAGACCTCTTATTCACATCTTATAATTTAATAAAGGGAGAGACATTGCATCTTTCAAAGCCCTTTCTCTCTTTCATTCCTAAACTCCTGAATTCCTGAAAGCCAGTCATGTTCCTAGACTTCCCTTTCCAGAGCAGAAATTCTGGCTATATAAATCTTAGGTAAATAGTTTTATTTCCCATTTAATGAAATTTCTCCCTGATATGACAAGATAAAGTGACCTACATGAGAGTCATTTCCTAGGCAGGTTGATAAGAAGTCTGGGGTCCCTGAGGAGGAGAAAACGGTCTGGGGCTCTTGAAGCAGAGATAGGGGTCTGGAATTCTCAAGGGGGAGAAAAAGACAAACATCTTTTTTTTTTTTTCCTCCCTCTACATTCCTTAGTCTTAGTCACATAAGACTTTTTTTGCTTTAATCCTGGAGATGATGACTACACAGCAAGCAACTCAGTTTACTGTACTAAGGATTATATAACAACAATGTATCCTGCTTGAGGACAGTTTCTCCTTCCTGAAAATCTTCTGGCTAATCCTGTTATCTTAAAATGTAAATTATGGGAGTGGGTCTAGTAAGAGCTTTACAACCTTGAAACAGTCTTTTGATTTATTGGAGTAACTAATTAAAGAAGTATCTGACTCCCTTGCTTAGACTAGCCAGGGGGGCACTCTCCATCCCCCTTCTGATGTCTGTGTTAGAAGCGTTCTCTGTCCCTTTTTCACTTTAATAAAACTCTGCTGCACAAAAGGTCCTGAGTGATCAAGTCTGGTCCCTGGTCCCGAAGCTAAATCTTCTTCTTCGGAGATGACAAATCCGACATCGTTCACCGAAAGCTATCATACAGACGTGGGAAATATAACAACCACCCACTAGGTGCGTGGAGTTTAAAGATGACAGCATCAGAGGAGCTCAGTTAGCAAAGGCCAGTTGCCTGGTCACACACGTCCCCAGGGGGTGCACTTCTTTGCAGATCCAAAGCCATTCAAGCACTGTCCCTTGGCTTGCCTGTCTCACGTATCATTGTTAAACGTGTTTCAGAGTTTATCAAATGCAGGAATGCTGGTTCACACTAAGGAAGCTCTCAAGAGGTTGATGAATAAAGCCAGAATAACAATGTACTAATTTACAGCGAGAAATGTAAATCTAATGTAGGTTGAGTTTTATGTCAGCCTGGGCAGTGCATTCTTTCTCTATAGACCAGATAAGTGGGAAGATAAATTAGAAGAAAGTATGCCTGATCAGCACAGGATTGACACAAGGCAGATGAGTTTATATGATGCAAATACTTAATTGCTTCAGCTTAATAGACCCTGATGTATCCATCCCCACAATAGGCACACTCCAGCAACTAGAACCTGACAGGTGATATTTTTAGGCCAGAAAATGTCCTTTCCTGGGCAGAGCAAGTCTAATGACTGCTCTGTACTTGCATTGAAGAACACTTCCAACCTATTTTTACACATCCTTTCTGTAGCTAGGTTTTTACCTTCCATTAGATTGCTGAGCTGATGTAGAACAATTCTGTGTTTTTAAAGTTACTAGGCAATTTTTTACTTGTATCCATCATGAGTTGATTTCATGGACTATATTTTAGCAAGAAATTTTATCTACGTTATTTTAAAATTCTCATTTCCTTTGGAATGTTCTGATTTGTGTCCAGCTGGAAGCAAGTCACCGTCCTTAATATATTAAATCTTCAGAATAATCCTGAGACGTAAACATCATTATTACGTTATCCTTTTTAGAGCTGTGAAAACTTAAGAATCAGAGAATTTAGGTGATTTTACCATTTTTCAGTTGACAAATATATATTGAGCATCAACCATGTGCTAGGCATGGAGGGAAATTATATGATAACTAACAATCTATTTGTAAAGTCTCTCTCATAGTAACATGTTGTTCAGTCACTAAGTCATGTCTAACTCTGCAACCCCATAAACTGTAGCACCCTCTCCCAGAGCTTGCTCAAACTCATGCCCATTGAGTCAGTGATGCCATCCAACTGTCTCCTCCTCTGTTAGGATAATGAGACTTAAACAATAGCATGATGAACTTTAAACATGTGAGACATTTCCCAACTCCATTAGGCTGAGTCAGTGCCAGAGGTCTTTTTTCCATCTGAGGCTCATTTTATTCAATGACTTAATGAATGAGTGAATGAATGAATGAACGGGCATTATTTTTTAGCATTGCTTCTTTTTATAAATAAAGCAAAAGCAAAGTTGAATAAGTATGTTCACACTTTTAAAGATTTCAGACTAGGGTCCCGAGTGTTGCAACTTTTAATGAATTCCAGCAGTTTTCCCAGCATTGTGCAGAATACAGAGGAGACGTGACCCAGACTAACAGACATGCCAGCAAAGTGGGATAAAGGCCATCAGGATAACAGAAGAAGAGGGTGAATAACTTGCTCCAAGAGGAAACAGCTGGAGCTGGTTTCTGAATGCTAAATAGTTTTGAGTTTCTCTTTGATTCAACAAAGCCGATTCCTCACAACTTAAACTTTGAGTTGCATTCTTAACATCGACAAGACCCCCAAACTGAGCTGGAAACATCCTGTGGAGAGGTTTCCTTGGGTGATTCTCTTAACGCCTCTCTTCTGTATCAGTTCAGCGATGTAACAGAAATGGCCTTCGACTGAGATTTTCTTCTCAGATCCTAGCACAATGCTAGAGGGGCAAAGGTCTTACAAAATATAAAGGGAAAATATAAGTAAGATGTTTCAGCTTAAAACAACATAAAAGAGTCCATTTATTTTGCTCTTAACACATACTAGATACTGTGATAAGCATGGACTTATTTTAACATGAAGTCACCATGGGTGAGTGTGGTTATCATCATCCACATATTATAGGTGAAGACACAGAGGTCCAGAAAACAATAGTAATTTACCCAAATCTAGTGAGATATGAGCAAGAATTTAAATGTAGTCGTGAAAAGTTTTAAAAGCTCAAAGGTGTCACCATTCCCCACGCTGTCCCTTTCAGTTAAGGGCTTGTAGGCCTCATCTGCCACAAAATCATCCATTCTGGTCCTAGCCTAATTGTCCATTTTTTCAGTATCTCCTATAATATTTTTTTTGACTCTATCAGAGCTTTAAACATTTAGTATTGTTTTAGGTATCAAAAAAATAAATCTTTCTGTGCTAGATTCTCCTCTTCTTAAAGGCAAGAATAATGTCTACATTTGTTCTTTCCACTGACATTTCATGAGACATGATTTAAAACAATCTTTAGCAAGCATTCATTGAATTGAAGGTCATTTGAGTGCCCGAACAGGATTGAGTAATATACAAGCTAATGTGAAAACATCACAGCTGTCTGTTTAATGAATTTTGCTAAGACCATGAACCAATCAGAGATGTTCTAATTTACAAGCAGAAAAACCTTTCCAATCTCTATTATGAGCAAAGAACAGGACCAATTTACTGAGTGCCTACTATGCTCCCATTATTTTGTTATACACTGTGGGAGGATATAGTTCTTCTAAAACAGTCTTAGGGAAAAGAACAGAAAACCACGCCACTTGATGAATAGAAATGTTTATCTTTATATCTTCAGGGCCTATCAAATTGTCTATTGCAGACAAACCCTTATTATGTGCTTGCTGAATCAAATTAAAAAACAGAGTGACCTCAGAAAGAATGCCAAATAAGATGTCCTTCATTCATATTCCCCCATCAAAAACAGTAATTTGGCATCTACCAACAGACAGAAGTGCCTTTGTGGGAGCTTTGGGATTCAGGTAGGAAGCTGTGAAACTTCAGTGCAGTCCAAGACCAAGGTAAGCAATTTTGAGAAGGCAAACTGGCACCCAGGAAGCTGACTCAATGACCACGGTCCCAACTTCAGATGCGGAAACAACTCCAAACCCGTGAAGACTCAACTACAGCCCCATCTGGCTTTGGTCATCTCTCCAGCACCATATGTCAGGGACTCAGTAGAAACATCCCTATCCATTTATTAGCTAACAGGCATACAGACTTGGTCCTGGCTGTTGACCTTGATGGGGCCTTTGAACTGCCCCACCCTCTCTTTGCCACAGTCCAAAAGCCCCTGGAGATAAGTTCACCAAACTCTGTCAGAGTGTAGATTCTGAAAGGACCCTGTAACTGGGTTCCACTCCTATCAAAGCCGCAGTGCAGCAGTGGATCTGGCCGTCTAGGACCAAGCAGGAGACCTTCCAGCTTGCACGCCAGAAGAGCTTGAACAGTCCCTATACTTGGCTCCAGTCTCCTAGCCACGGTGCACAAATCAGTGCTGTGACCCCAGTAACTAGAGGGAGACAGTCCATCTACACCTTTGGAGATCTTGAAGGGCCTTATACTAAGCTCCAGCACTTCCCAGACAGTCTGAGCAGTCCTACCCATAGTGGGACCCGGCGGGGGACACACACATATGTGTCTCAGGAGATTCTGTAACTGCTCTATCATCCTTAGAGCAATGGACAAGGACCAGATCAGTCTGTCCAGGGATCTGATAACAACACACCCGTCTATGCTTCCAGAGCTAGGTTTGCAGACTTCAATCTTAGAACTCAGCTGTGGACCTGGAAGCAGACACTTGTCCCAGTGCTACCCTATGGGGCAAGGTACCAGGAGGCAGTCCCCTTCACCCAGAGACAGACAGGGTCCATGCCTGCTTGAGCCTCTGGTTACAAGTTTGACATCTGCAGACTCCACCGCAGATCCAGTGACAGGACAACTGCGACTCTGGGTGTGATCCCATCAGCTGGGGAGCAGACAGGAGAATGTCTTCATCTGCTAAAACTAGTCTTTAAAGACTAGAAGACCTCAAATCACGATGTACAACTTAAAAAGCTTAACTTTACATAATATGCCAATCATAGCTCAATAAAATTGGATAAAGACAAAGTATAGGTTATGAACTGTACACCATCAAAGCTTGATTCCAGGTCTTTAAAAAAAATCTGTGTAAGCCAGATTTTCTTAGGTTGCAACAGACAGAAAATTCAGCTCAATCTTCTGCTGGAAGCAGTCCTTATTGTCTCCTAAATCCCATCTCAATTAATCTACTTTATATTTCTTAAATCCAGAGGGTCTTCATTTGACTTGGAAGGTCCTAGCTTCCTGGAACCAGTTTTCGTTTCAGAGGACCAGTGCCTTCTAAAGAATTAACATGTAAGAACAGGACTGTGTGAGAAAGTCAACTGATATAAAACTCACTCCACAAAATGGGCTGATTAAAAGGAAAGGTCATTAATTCAGATTTTGTTAGAATTCAATCTAAGCTAGAATGAAATTTACATTCCCCTGCCTATGAAGATATGATTTTGTAAGAAGAATAATGTGGTTATATTAGAGAAATACATACTTTAAAAATTGACAACAAGATGTTTTCAGTTTTACTTTACCCCTGATTATCATGATGCTACTAGCAATTCATTCATGTATTTTGAATCAGATTCCATTAAAAACCTCTAGTAGCCAGAACCTTATTTATCTAGCTATTTATTTATACAGTTTCTGATTCTAAAAAGAACTTGAAGTGGCCAATATAATTTTTTAGCTCAATTCAGTGGAACACCACACATTTGTAGAGTTCATTACAAATAGCATCTGCTTGTGTACCTTAGTTAACATAGCAGTTACCTGGAGTAGGTAAGAGAGTTTATGGAGCCCATTTCATCAGTGAAAAAATTGAGGCTTCTATACTCTGGATGATTGTCTAAACTAGTGTTATAAATTGTCCATGGGGGTGCAGAACAAGGGCCTGGAGAGGATCATAATCTGTAATCATCTCCATTGCACTGGCTGCCACCCATAATTACTATGCATGCTAAGTAGCCTCGGTCAGGTCTGAGACCCTGTGGACCCTATGGACCTTAGCCCGCCAGGCTCCTCTGTCCATGGCATTCCCCAGGCAAGAATACTGGAGTGGGTTGCCATGCCCTCCTCCAGGGGATCCTCCCAACTCAGGGAGCAAACCCACATCTTTATGTCTCCTGCACTGGCAGGCAGATTCTTTACCACTGGTGCCACCTGGGAAACTCAAAATTACTATACATGGTTGAAAATAAATACATCTCTGTTTCCAGAATAAAAGTGCACCTCTAAATCAGATGCTTCACCAAGCAGAATAGCTTCTCCAAAAGTTAAGACCGCAGCCTTGTGTTGAATGTCACTGAGTCACAGAGATGGGGCAGGGAACTCCAGCTCAGAATGCTGAGGTATGAGCTTCAATGAAAGGTCAGACCCAAGTGTGGATATGTTCTAATCCTCTCCTCCCCACAAGCCCTGACACTGCTGTTGCCCAAACTCTCTTTCTCTCTGCAAGAGGCTATTGCCAACTGCCCTGGGTCTAGTGCCTGTCACTCAAAGTTAACCCTTCCTATTTTTAATAGAGGGGGTGGGTTTTATTTTCCATAGAGATTTAATCAAACCATCTACTCCTGTTTTAACAGCTCTACCATCTCTTGTATTATGTTTCTAGAACATAATACAAAATTCCTTAGCCAGAATGTAAAATCCTTAAGATCTGGTCCCAAATTAACTCACTTTTTCATGTTGTCCTGCTCTCCAAATTCCAAGTGTTTCTTCAGCTGTTCCGCACCCCTTCTTCATTGGCTATCTCTTCATATTATGTTCTTTCTGTACCTTGAATATGCTTTCCGTCTATACCACTTTTACCATTTCTTTGCAGCCTTCAGTATGCAGTTTAAATGGCATACCCTTCTAGAAAACATCATCCACTCTTCAGGAACCATCATAAGTTACTCATTGTGTTCATAGAACAAAAATACACTCCCACTGATGAAGCATCATTCACCAAGTTTGCTTCAATCTGTTTTTTTGTGTCTCTTACCAAGCAATTTTGCATGAAGAAGACTGGAAACAGTCAGGCATGTCTTCAAAATATGTGCGTAACAGTTGTCCACTCCTTACATAAATGGACAAACGCAGGAATGCTACATCCAAACACTGGACAATGAGTTAATAGAATTGCTCGTTTTAAATCCTCCCTTGAGAAGGAAATGGCAATCCACTCCAGGACTATTGCCTGGAAAATCCCATGGACAGAAGAGCCTAGTAGGCTACAGTCCATGGGGTCGCAAAGAGTCGGACACGACTGAGCGACTTCACTTCACTTCACTTTGAGATTCTTATCTAGGCTCCTACATTTTCAGTCCATTTAAATGTGGATGATTCCTAAATACATACCTCCTGCTTGAATCTCTCCTCTCGATCCAACTCTTTATTTGTGATCTCTACTTAAGATGTCCTACTTATATCTCAAATTTAACATGGTCAAAATTGAAATTCCTAGTATTCCTCCAGCATGTCCCCCATCTCAGCTGGTATGGCTCAGGCAGTGGACATCTCTCATTCTCTTACTCACCATGTCCAAGCCACTGGCAATTCCTGTCACTGATACCTTCAAAATACTAGTTTCTTTCTTACCACCTCGATGGCTATCACACTGATCCAAGACATTTCTCACCTAGATCATTGCAATAGCCTCTTAAAATGTTTTCCCAGATTCTCCTCCTGTGCTTTTGACCTACTCTTGACATATGAGACCTCATTTTAGAATAAAATCCAAATATTTCACTTTTTTGCCCCCAACCTTCTGAAAACTTCCCACCTCATTTACAGTAAAATCCAAAGTCCTTCTGATGGCCTACCACACCCACGGAATCTGACCATTAATTCCGTCTGATCTATTCCCAGACGTCCCTCTCTGTTTAATTGACACAAGCCATGTTGGGTTCCTTTTTGTTACTGAAACATCCCAAGCCTGTTCTTACAGACTTTGTGTTTGATATTCCTTCTGCCTGGACTGTTTTTCCTCTAGATTTCTGCATGGCTCACTCCCTCGCTAACTCTGTCTCAAGGCTCTACTTAAATATACCCTCCAGGCTGTGGCCATTCTGCACTCTTGACCACTGCATCTGCATACACTGTCAGCTTGGTGTTTCCTATCCTGTCATCTGCTTCAGTTTCCATCTCACTCTCTATGAAAAGCTGTATCTCTTATCTTGTTCATTGCCTTTGTCTCCACTAGAAACTCTGTGTCCCGAAGTCAGGGGGTTCTGTCTGGTTTCTCTCTGTACTTCTGGTACTTAGAACACTGCTGGGAATGATAGACAATTGTCAGAAGAAGAAAGGGAGGAAGAAATGGAGAGAGGGAAAACTATCCACTACATTACTGTTACGAGGTCATTCATAAGAATGAGGCTGATCTGTATTCATGATATGGAAATATTTCCAAAAAATATTATTAAAAGAAATCAGATTTCAGAAAGGCATGTATAATATCATTCCTGCTTTTAAAAATAAATAATTTTACATCAGGTTGTGTATATATATTATAAAATGAGGGCAGAGAAAGGTATATGCCAGGTAATACTGGGTGTCTCTGAAAGTGGTATGAAATGGCACTTAGCATTTTTGTTTTGCATTTCTGCATAATTTGCATTTAAAATATGTGTATATTAAAATTTTAACAGTGAAAATTTGATATTCAGTGGTGGTGCAGATACATATTTTTTGCACATTGAAAGCTGTTTATAATATATTTGTCATGTCAAAAGCAGTTTAGAGAATAGTAATAACATAAGCTTTAATGTTCAATTTGGAAAACCAAACACTCTGCAAATTAAATGCATTTTTTTCATTTTTGTTGCCAAAACACATTTGGCCACAAAACCTAACCTGAACTGACATGCGCTTATTTATAGATCTTAGCACTGCATAATGTGAATATTCATAATTTTCACTAATTCTGCCTCAGAACCTGCAGTGATATGTCATATAATGAATACACTCTAAATTAACTTTCTAAAGTCTAAACAAATTCTGAAATACATCCAACTGCAAAGTTTTTTGTTTTTTGTTTTCTTAAGGAAGGCATTTTGCATGTATTAATATTTTACTGCCCTTACAAAAAAAAAAAAAAACTATTATCTTTCCTTTGTATGAGTCTGACTATTTTTTTATTCCTCTTTCGCTCAGTTAAATTTTCATTGCTTTCTACAATAAGCTTTTGTGTAATAAGTCTACAACAGACACTGTGGTAATAAATAAAATGACATGTAAACTAAATCAAATTAGAACTTTAGTTAGAATTGCAAGCATTAAAAAAAGAAAAAGAAAAAAGCAGCTTTAAAACAGAGAAGACTGTTGTCCTATCCCAGGTGTGGCTTTGTTACTAGCCAACCCTAAGGGTTAGTTGACTCTTAGTCTCTAGGTAAAAGAAAGTTAACCGATTAGACTAAAAGACAAGAATGGGTAAATTTTGATGAAATAGGGACACAAGGGCAGACAGATTTCAAGAATACCCTGGGACAGATTCTGCCCCAGGGACAATGTCAATTATTGAACTTGTAGGGCAGTCATATTTCCCCCACCCCAACATTTCAGGCTGGTTTCCATTAAAGACAGAAGGGAGTGCTGGCGATATTAATAGAAGAAGCATGTTCTTTTCCTGTTCAGCTATTTAAAGAAATGTTCAGCTGCAAGGTGTGCTGATTTATGCAGCTTATCTTCTGCAACCCAGATAGAGCTCACCGCTCTTCCCTCCCATTACAACCCCTACTTAATGGATCTGTAACTGACTTACATTTTGCGATATGAAATTTACAAGAAAAAGGGTGTATGTTAGAGAAGGTGGGGGGAAGATACTGTTATTGTTTCCAGGTGCTTCTGATTATACTTGTGTGGGCTATGAACAGCCTTAATTGTGTTCTTGGTTATAAATGCATCATAAACAAATTTAGGAGATAATCAGGCAGTCTTAAAGGAGAACTGGGAAATTATTGTCACCAACTAGGTGACCTTAAGGTACAATACAAATTATTGTTTATGGGGATGAGACACACAACCAGCTATTCCTGAGTGGGTTAGAGATGTGGCCAGCTAAAATGAAACAGAATTAAACTCCGGAATAAAGTGCAGCATGTGGTTTGGACCTTGGATTTTTAGAGAATGATCTCACAACCATTTCTTGACATCCTTTCCAGTATTCACATTCTAGTTCAAAAGCTGCTTCCTCTTTAAAGCCTTCCCAAATCTCCACTAGTTGGAATTAATTTTCTCTTTCTTTCAATAACTGCTGTTGCTGTTTCCTGCATCTACTAGACTGTTTACTATAATTTTCCCACTTTTGACTGTTTGTGTTTTTATGGAGTGTCTCAAACGCCAGTCATCTGAGTGTTTGTTTGAGACATTTTGCCAAATCTGTGTTGTCCATATCTTTTTTACTTAAAATTCTCTTTATAATTCCTGGGCTTCCCTGGTGCTTCATCTGGTAAAGAATCTGCCTGCAATGCAGGAGACCTGCGTTTGACCCCTGGGTTGGGAAGATCCTTAGGAGAAGGGAGCGGCTACCCACTGCAGTAGTCTGGCCTGGAGAATTCCATGGACTGTATAGTCCATGGGTTCATAAAGAATAGGATACAACTGAGTGGCTTTCACTCTTTTTATATTTACCAGCTTTCATTTACTTAATTTTTTCTTAGCAGCTTTTAAAAACAGTTCTTCTTTGACCTCATCCTAGGCAATAATTTCTATGAAATTAAAATGTATTGTAATTATACACATGCACATATATTTATATATTTGAAAGTGTGTCAAAATAAATAGAAAATGTTTTAATATATAGCCTCAAATCACTTGGAATATCATCAGTAATTCACATACTATACATTAAATTCATACCAATATTTGCAAAACCACTGCCCTCTTTTATACCATTAGGTCCTCAGGTAGAAGAACCATTTTTTACACAATGCAATGTGTTCAAGAATTTTTGAGATCTTCACAAGACAGTATGTTAGGGCAGTATAATCTCACTAACCAATATAAAAATATTTTAATACTATAATATTCTGATATAGCTTTAAAATATAAAAATACTTAAAATCAAACAAATGCCAAAGATTTCATACAAAACAAAATATCAACATTTGTTTTTCTTTTTATCCTTTCTGTTATCAAGGTATAGTTTATTTACAATATTATATTAGTCTCAGGAATACAGCATGCTTATTCAAAATCTTGTAGATTGTATTCCATCTACAGCAATTATGAAATATTGACTATATTCTCTGTGTTGTACAGTGTGTCCTTGTGCAGGCTAAGTCACTTCAGTTATGCCCAGCTCTTGGACCATAACCCAAAGCTTCAACCATAGCCCACCAGGCTCCTCTGTCCGTGGGATTCTCCAGGCAAGAACACTGCAGTGGGTTGCCATTTCCTTCTCCAGGGAATCTTCCTGACCCAGGGGTGAAACCCACGTCTCTTACATCTCCTGCACTGGCATGTGGATTTCGTACCACTGTGCTGCCAGGGAATACCCTTGTGGTTTATCTATTTATACACTGTAGCTTATGAAAAGTGGTTACCAGCAGGGAGCGGGAAGGGTGGGACAAGATAAGGACAGAGGATTGAGAGGAACACAATACTGTGTTCTTTTTATTTTTGCATCTTTCTGCTTTTGTCATATTCACTTTTTGCTTTATTTTTAGTCTATAAAACATTAGCATTTTAAGTAAAGACAGCATTAGGTTATTTTTAAACAGAAATGATGTTTCCTGCCTTAGAGACTTGTTTAGCTAGCATATTAAGTATCTAGTCTCTTTTCCTGTGAAAGCCTGTGCTTTTAAGCTTTGCTGTGTGATTCGGGAAACTTGGTTCTTACCACTTCATGTTTTCCTGAGGGAACTTTTCTAGGGGAACACTTCAGCTGGCTTCTCCCCAAGGGAGGAGGAGTCACGCTTGAATGATGGGATGGGGAAAGAGATTGCTAGGTATGAGCTCCTGGGAACATCATGTCTCCAGATGGCCTGTGAGTTAACGGCCCTGTCCCCTGCCCCTCTCCCTGTACCCAGGTGGGCAAGGATAAATCTGGGAGGAAGGTGCTTTACGGGGAAGCTTGGTAATGGTATCAAGCCCAGAACATGTTCTGCATTACTTCATTTACAATAACAAACTTACATTTTGATTCCTGTCTAAGTTCTGGAACTATTTCTGTTATTTCTGAACTTAAGGGAAAGAAAGATATGTTATTGATTTGATAGTACCTTCCTATTCAAAGTGCTTTACAAACCTCAGAACATTAGAATAAGTGTATATATTGTCATGTGTCACCATTTTTCGTAATGTAAGTTCACTGCTATCCTTAATAATTATCTTATATAAAATATGTACAAATGCAGAGCTTAGTGACTGGGAAACAAAAGCCACTTCAGACATGCTGTTTTCCTTTTTCACGCCCTCTCCTCAACCCTAGCTCTTAATTACCAGTCGCATCATATCAAGGAGCCTTCTATCCTTGGCCCATAGCTGCTGCCTCCATCCCTCTCCCCTTGTGCCCTGGCCCTCAGGGAAAACATCAAGTTTAGCATGATAATGTAATTAAGGTCCTAGTCTGCCCTCAGTCATCAATGTGCAAATGCTGAATGACTAATGAGATAGTCCTAGCAGAGTCTCCTAACCTGTATCCTCCAATGAAGCTGAACGGGCATGGTATCCTCGGCCCCTTTTTGACAAGAATGAAAATCTGTCCTCCCCTTCAGGCTTCTGCAAAGTCAGAAGAGTAAATAGCATCCATGCTATAATCATGGGCATTTTCAGAACACAGATTTTAAGAAAAACGAACTTCGTCCCTCCCGCCTCTTTCTTTAGCTGCATGGCCGTTTCCTTTCTGGAAGCTGCACTGGAGGGTCAGGATGGGGATTCGGGCACCAAAAGGATACTGTGGGCTCAGAGAATGTGCAACCATTCATCAAGAACAGAGGGTCAGAGCAGAAGCGCTGTTCCAGGGTATCTGGGTGGAGGGGAACCAGCCAGAGTCGGGAGACAGGAGTGGGGCTACAGTTCAACTGTGGCTCTGGGCTTGAACTCTCTCCATCTCCTGAAACAGGTCTAGTCCTGTCTGCTTTCCACAGGGTGTTTTTCAACCTTTTGTGTGTGTGTTTCCTTCTATGAACTGGAGATTAATGACCACTTAGTAGGGCTCACATAAGAATTAAGTGAGACCAAGCCTTTAGCTGGTTCATGGCATGCCATAACGCAATACCTGAAGTAAGTAGTAAATAAATATTAGTTTTTGTCAACATCTTAAAGTCATAGACTTGATCCTTTTGTGACTAATTCTGGGTGTCAGGTTTTCTGCTAATTTTCACTCGTAAGCCACATCATTGGTTTAATCATAACAAAGATGTAACTTCATTATTCACTCCTTATACTACTGGAGAAAAACAAACTTGAAAAACAGTTTCCTCTTTTGCCCTCACCAATATTCCATCCATAAATACTGTGAGTGCAATATTTTTAAAAATGTGTATTATATCATATTTATCTCTTGCTCACAATCTTTCAAAGCATTTCCACTGTTCTTAGAAAAAAGCAAAATCTTCTACCGGACACAAGATGTCCTGCATGATCCAGCTCCTCACTTCATGATGCTTTGCTTCGCTTTTCAGTCTCTAGCCATGCTTGTCTTTCTTTCTGGAACAAGTCACTCTCTTTTGCAGCTCAAGGCCTCTGCACACGCTGTCAATGAAGCTTCTTTCCCTAGTTAACTCTAGTGTGTTTACATCCATTTAAACATCAGTTATTCTAGGAAAGTTTAGTGGATAATCCCCTACTCAAATAGTAAAGAATCTCCTTTTTATGCGATTCACTTATTGCATGTGTTTTTCCTTTACAGCATTTGCCTAAGTTAAAATTCACATATTGGTGTGATTATTTTGACCACCTTCAGTCCTTGTCTATTAAACATGTTCTCACCTCTCTTGACCTGGAATTGCCTAGGAGGCACTGGATAACTGTTTGTTAAGGCAATATGCTTCAGCACCATTTTAAATATTCTGAAAATTGAAATTAAAAATGTTTCAATCATCTACTCAGGGTTATCCAGCCATCAAATGCTAGGATGTTAAATTGGTAACAGTGCTGTGTTTTTTTGTTTTTTTTTTTTTCTTTAAAGGTTTAAAAGGAGAACTGAAATAGGAATGCAATCAAGTTAGAGATGAAGAGAAGGCAGAAGGGCTTCATAAGCTTGTATCATTCACGGCAGACATTTTTAGTCACTCCTAACAGTTTCCCATTACATACAGATTTGTCCTTCTCAACACAACTAACTCTCCAACAACTAGTTGAAACCCATTTGCTGATTCTAGCAAATATTTCAATGAGAAGATCTTTTTAATGGTGAACAATGATGCATAATTATTATACTACCCATGTGGCAGTGGAACCAGAAAGCAATGGATTAAATTTTGCAGATGTGTTTTGGATTCATTAGTTTTCCTTAAAATCCTCAAACCCATATTATCTAGTACACCCATATGAATATATAACTCATCTTGGAAAAGTAATTGAATACATTAGCAGTGAATGAATGAATGAATATAATTGGGTCATATGGAAATAATAGCAGTTTCACTCTTAATTTTGACATGAAATCTAAAATTCCAAGTAGTATCAGCATCTGTCCTCTGATTTACGCTATAGTCAGTTGAGGGTCTGATGACACTTGGAAGCCTATATAAAAATAGGACAGGGAATACAGAACATTACAACTTCCCATTGATTAATTGGAGTTCTTTTTCAGGACCTTGTTCCAGGTCAGATTCCCCAAGTGTTTTTAATGTCCTGATATAACACAGAACAGGGCTTGCCTTGTAGCTCAGTTGGTATAGAATCTGCCAAAAATATAAGAGACCCAGGTTCAATTCTTGGGTCAGCAAGATCCCTTGGAGAAGGAAATGGCAACCAGATCCAGTTCTCTTGCCTAGAGAATCCCATGGACAGAGGAGCCTGGCAGGCTACAGTCCATGTGGTCACAAAGAGTCAGACAGAACTTAGTGACTAAACCATCACATAACATTGAACATGAGGGAAATTAAATGTGATGCTTGTTACCTGGTCTTCCTGTATGTCCCAGGACACTGACTCTAACCTATGTGCCGGGATTTGCCTCCTCCCATCAAACAGAAACAGTTCTGATCCACAGCTTAGCTCCTGAAATCTTTTTGACAGGTTATCCACTACTTGAGTTTAATCTGCCCCAGGTAGATCAAAAAGAATTGATATGAATTTTTTGATTGGATGCCTGTCTTTTTACTCTCCATCTCTTTACTTTTCGGCAGCTGAAGGGGATCCATCATGATAATTTCCCGTTATTAGGTTTGAAGTGTTTTGAATGTGAAATGCCTTTTCACTTAGAAAGAATTGATGCCTATAACTTGTAATGTGTTAGCAGTCTGGTAGAGTGCTTGACAGCCCAAACTGCATTACAGGTAGCTAATCCCCATGGCTGAGCTCCATTAAAGAATAGATCGTATCTGTTAATACAGCCATAGAGTGTGGGTCATTGTGCTGAAAGGCAGTCTAGCTGCTGGGAGAAAGATTATTATGTGACTTTATTCTATTTTAAACTTGGAGAATGTATGGAAGATATACGAGTCATGATTGATTAAAGATACCAGAGGGGATTTTATGACTATCCTGGTATGTGCCAGGCTTATAATTCCCACCAGGAAGAAAAATGTCCCCAATGGCTTAAACAAGACCAATAGCAAATATCAAGCTATGGACAGCTACCTAGTTGCTGTACATCTTTCACTTTGACTTCTCCCATATTTCATACAGTTCTTTAGAATACAACCCTGGTATCCTCTGATCCTTAATGCTTATTGATAGTGACCCTTAAGAAAAATAGACTTTCTGTTCCAATATTGTGGCCCTGGTCTGATATGAGTTACTAACATTTTTTTTTTTTTTTTCTCTAAAAGCCTAGGAAAGTAAGTACTTTTCAGTTTATGTGTCTCTAATCTATAGGCAGTGAGAAAGTTGTGGTAATGTGTCTGTGCTGTGATTCATTAAAAATCCCCATCTTCAGAAACAGATGGGAGAGAGAGTGCCAACATACAACATGTTTGTCATCCTTGGTGTAGACAAACTCAGGCAGAGCTTAGTAACCACAATCTTTGGAGTAATTAAAAATACAGTCAGATTTATGGCTCTTGCTAAGTCATATAATCTATCGCAAAGTCTTATATACTGGATGTCTGTATGCCCTTCAAATTCATTGAGGTCTAATCCTCAGTGTGATGGTATTTGAGGTGGGGCCTTTGGGGGTGATTAGGGCATGGGGTGCGGCCCTCATGAATGGGATTTGTGCCCTTATCAAAGACAACCCAGAGAGCTCTCTTGTCCCCTTCCACCATGTGAGGACTTCAATGACCGTGAGCCATGAAGCAAACACACTCTAGCCATCAGATCTGCCAGTGCCTTAATCTTGAACTCCCCAGCTCCAGAACTGTGAAAAATAAATGCATGTAGTTTATTAACTCATCAGGTCTGTGGTATCTTTGCTATAGCAGCCCAAGCAGACTAACACAGAAGACCAGTTAGAGAATCTGAAGTCTGTATTATGAGGCAGGTCTCATTTTATCATGTTAAGTGCAGTTTTTAATAAACAGATTATTAAATGAAATTCAAAAGATGGCCCATTCATCAGTCAAGCTTTCATTGAACAGGCATTTGTCTATTAATTCCAAAATTCCATGTGAGGAAAAAGAAGTGCTGACAAGATGCCTAACCTTAAAGAATATATACATCATGGTGAGACACTGAATGCAGACGTACGGAATCATTTAATAAGCAGTCAAATGGCATTCAATTACCAGAATGTGAGTAATCTGTGATTTCAAAATTGCTTTATTATATCACCCACACAAAATGGCTTCAAAGTGAACTCAGAGTTCCTTCAGGTGGAAAGGATGCTTCTCAAGGTCTATAAAGTACTTATTTTTTGGAAACGAGAGATTGTACCTCAGAATTTATCTAGCCCACATCTGATTTGAGGAGAAACTGTGTGATCAGTGGAGACTATCATATTTATCAAAAGTCCTCAGTTTTGACAGCAGATCAGATATCTGAATTCCCAGTCTAGGGGATGGCACTGGAAGATTCTGATATTTTTATTAAACAATTTTTAAAAACAAAATATATCCAACTTTAGGCTTATCCAGTTACTGGATAATCTGTTATTTAGTACTTTATCATTTCAGATAGCCTGGTGTAGTAGATAAGAATAGAGGATAAGGAGTAACATAAATTTGGCACTTCCGTTCCATAGCCTAATAACTTTGGAGGAGTTCTCTGTTTTCCCATCTGTAAAATAGAGAAAACAATACCTACTAGATAAAGTAATAGTGGAGTTTAAATGTAATAATGTATATGAAACCGATGTACTGGACACTAAGTATCTTAACCTCTATATGCCATTATATCTTGTCAATTACAGAAAAGGTATGAAACATCATTGGTTAATTTTTTTCTTCTCCAGTATGGAGTTTAAGCTGCTAGAATGATTGAAACTACAATTAAGATACAAATTGGAAGGGACTGTAATGTATCTTTATGTCCATTAAGTCTAAAGAGCAGGCTAATAAAAAAATCATTCATTTTGCATTCATTATTAATTAGCAAGTATTGAGTGAGCATATTTTAAATAAAATTTAGTTCTGTTAGCTATAAGTTTTCTCAGAAAATCTTGCCTGTTAGCAATAGCTCAAGATAATTGCATTTTTGATCTTAAATGAAAATGACTCAAATGTTTGTTTCTAAATCAACTTAAAGCTGGGTATGATGATAACTGGCTTCTTTGAGTTGATCCATTGTAGTCTGTTTAGTGTGATAAGAGAGCCCAGTAGCTCTTCATCGTGTTTTCCACTTCTCAGATGTCTTTCTCGGTCATTGTCTCTCCCTAGCCTCCCTGCACAAACACTGACAAGCCAATACTTGAGGTCCTCTAAGTACTTGCGTGTTCTTTGGGAAGAATGATGATAAAGCTGAAACTCCAATATTTTGGCCACTTCATGCGAAGAGTTGGAGAAGGCAATGGCACCCCACTCCAGTACTCTTGCCTGGAAAATCCCATGGATGGAGGAGCCTGGTAGGCTGCAGTCCATGGGGTCGCTAAGAGTCGGACATGACTGGGCGATTTCACCTTCACTTTTCACTTTCATGCATTGGAGAAGGAAATGGCAACCCATTCCAGTGTTCTTGCCTGGAGAATCTCAGGGACAGGGGAGCCTGGTGGGCTTCCGTCTATGGGGTCGCATAGAGTCAGACACACTGAAGCGACTTAGCAGCAGCAGCAGCATGCGAAGAGTTGACTCATTGGAAAAGACTCTGATGCTGGGAGGGATTGGGGGCAGGAGGAGAAGGGGACGACAGAGGATGAGATGGCTGGATGGCATCACCGACTCAATGGACATGAGTTTGGGTGAACTCCGGGAGTGGGTGATGGACAGGGAGGCCTGGAGTGCTGAGATTCATGGGGTCACAAAGAGCTGGACATGACTGAGCAACTGAACTGAACTGAACTGAACTGAAGGACCCAATTGTTGCTTATGGGGCAAACAACAAAAGTGAGAAGTGACCTGAACACAAATGAAACCAAAACACCTCATATTCAAACCATGCAATGAAACTCTAAGCATGGGCTTCTCAGACCAGTATTTTACAGGCTCAAAATTATAGTCATCGCTTTGTAATCCGCACAAAGAACCTTCCAGTATGAAAGGAAACAAATGGACACAAGTACTTGGATGTGGTAGGTAAATATTAAGACAGTGCAATTATTACACTCATAGTTTTTCTATGTTTTGATTTTCTACCTTGATTATTTTTTTCTGTATTTCACAAATGCATAAAAATAGAATTATAGTGTTTATTTCATAGTTTAAGGTTTTGATCAAATGTATTTTCAGTGTTTCTGGAGTGTTTTCAACAGTTAGACATTAATCCTTGGAGAAGGGAATGGCACCCCACTCCAGTATTCTTGCCTGGAAAATCCCATGGACGGAGGAGCCACAGTCCATGGGGTCACAGAGCTGGACACGACGGCACTAACCCGTTCAGACACTCACTCCCTTTCAGCATCCGATGTGATGTGCCTTTCTCCTGCGCTTACCGTTTTGTACTACTCATCTTTGTCCTTCTGAGAGAAGGTTCGCCTCTTCCTTTTGTCACTTTTGTATCCAGGTGCTAGAAATTTGCTCTGAACCCTGCTCTAGATGTGCTCTGAAACTTGCATGCTGCTGCTGCTGCTAAGTCACTTCAGTCGTGTC
>SJYX01016331.1:466008-493815 GCA_006410675.1 Oreotragus oreotragus | reverse complement strand
GCTGAAACTCCAGTACTTTGGCCACCTCATGCGAAGAGGTGACTCATGGGAAAAGACTCTGATGCTGGGAGGGATTGGGGGCAGGGGGAGAAGGGGACGACCGAGGATGAGATGGCTGGGTGGCATCACGGACTCAATGGACGTGAGTCTGAGTGAACACCAGGAATTGGTGATGGACAGGGAGGCCTGGCGTGCTGCGATTCATGGGGTCGCAAAGAGTCGGACACAACTGAGCGACTGAACTGAACCTAACTGAATTGAACTGAACTGAATGTGCCCTCCTCAAAGGGCTCTTGCAAGCATGAAACTATGCAGTCTGTGCAAACCACAGGCCATAATGCCTGGAACATGGTACAAGCTCAGTAAATTGAACTTACTGAGTTTATTTTTACTCACATTATCGTTTTCTCTTTCTCCTCTTCTGTCTTCTTCTGTTCCCACTCTCCTTCCTTCTCAGCCTCCTTTTTTGAAAACCACAGTTGCTGGCATCCATATGGTGATAATCCTCATCTCATCTTCCTCACCAACATTTAACATGTGTGGAGTCCGTACAATAGGCTGGGCATGCTTCCTATTTAATGTTTATTATATTTCTTTAATATAGATATTCCATTGACACTGTTTTGAAGATTAATAAATAGAAACACAGAGAAGTGAAGTTACCAACACATATAACCAGTTAATAGTACAATGTAGTTATTAATAGCCATCTTGTCTTTAGAGCTCATGCAGGTCTACATTTATTTATTTGTTAATCATTGCAAAAAGGTAGATTTACTATAAAGTTCTTCCTTAAAATCATTGCCTTGAAGGGTCTAGTTTCAATGTTGTCATCTAGCTATTTGGGTGATGAATTGAATACAATCATCACTAAGTTTCTAATAACCTATTTTTTAAAACTCTATCTGATGGCCTAAAAATGCTACACAGAACTATACAAAAAAGATCTTAATGATGCAGATAACCATGATGGTGAGATCACTCACCTAGAGCCAGACATCCTGGAGTGTGAAGTCAAGTGGGCCTTATGAAGCATCACTACGAACAAAGCTAGTGGAAGTGATGGAATTCCAACTAAGCTATTTTAAATCCTAAAAGATGGTGCTGTTAAAGTGCTGCACACAAAATGCCAGAAAATATGGAAATCTCAGCAGTGGCCACAGGACTGAAAAAGGTCAGTTTTCATTACAATCTCAAAGAAGAGCAATGCCAAAGAATGTTCAAACTACCACACAATTGCACTCATTTCACATGCTAGCAGAGTAATGCTCAAAATTCTCAAAGCTAGGCTTTTACAAGTATGTGAACTGAGAAATTCCAGATGTTCAAGCTGGATTTAGAAAAAGCAGAAGAACCAGAGATCAATTGCCAGTATCTGTTGGATCAAAGAAACAGCAAAAGAATTCTAGACAAACATCTACTTTTGTTTCATTGATTACGCTTAAGTCTGACTGTGTGGATCACAACAAACTGTGGAAAATTATGAAAGAGATAGGAATACTAGACCACCTGACCTGCCTCCTGTGAAACCTGTATGCAGGTCAAGAAGCAACAGTTAGAACCAGACATGGAACAACAGACTGGTTTCAAATTAGGGAAAGAGTACTTCAAGGTTGTATACTGTCACCTGGCTTATTTAATTTATATGCAGAGTACATCATATGAAATGCTGGACTGGATGAAGCACAGGCTGGAATTAATATTGCTGGGAGAAATATCAATAACCTCAGATATGCATATGGTAACACCCATATGGCAGAAAGCAAAGAGGAACTAAAGAGCCTCTTGTTTAAAGTGAAAGAGGAGAGTGAAAAAGCTGGCTTAAAACTCAACATTCAGAAATCAAAGATTTTGGCATCCACTCCGATCACTTCATGGCAAATAGGTGGAAAACAATGGGTATCATGACAGACTTTACTTTGGGGGCTCCAAAATCACTGCAGATGGTGACCACAGCCATGAAATTAAAAGATACTTGCTCCTTGGAAGAAATAACAAACCTAGATAGCATATTAAAAAGAAGAGACATTACTTTGCTGACAAAGTTCTGTATAATCAAAGCTATAGTTTTTCCCAGTAGTCATGTACGGATGTGAGAGTTGAAGCATAAAGCAGGCTGAGCACTGAAGAATTGATGCTTTTGAACTGCGGTGTTGGAGAAGATTCTTGAGAGTCCCTTGGACTGCAAGGAGATCAAACCAGTCAACCCTAAGGGAAATCAATCCTGAATATTCATTGGAAGGACTGGTGCTGAAGCTGAAGCTCCAATACTTTGGCCACCTGATGGCAAAGAATCGACTCATTGGAAAAGACCTGATGCTGGGAAAGAGTGAAGGCAAGAGGAGAAGGGGCGACAGAGGATGAGACGGTTGGATGGCATCACCAACTCGATGGACATGAGTTTGAGCAATCTCTCAGGGTTGGTGATGGACAGGGAAGCCTGGCGTGCTGTAGCCATGGGGTCACAGAAAGCTGGACACAGCTGAGCAACTGAACAGCAAAAATGATGCTAACAATTTAAGATCAGGACTTATTCATTTACAAATATTTAAGGGAAGCTTACCATATGCTGGGCTTCCCTGGTGGCTCAGATGGTAAAGCGTCTGCCTGCAATGTGGGACACTGGGGTTTGATCCCTGGGTCAGGAAGATGCCCTAGAGAAGGAAATTGCACCCCACTCCAGTACTCTTCTTGCCTGGAATATCCCATGGACATAGGACACTTGTAGGCTACAGTCCATGGTGTCCCAAAGATTCAGACATGACTGAGTGACTTCACTTTCTTTCTTTATCGTATGCTAGCTACTCCTTTTGTTGAGGAGGATAAAATAGTGAAAATACAGACAACACACAAGTTAATATTGAACTTACATTCTAATGGGAGGAAACAATGTACTAGCAAGAAAGTTGGAAAACTCTTTTCTGTAAATGACCAATAGTTTATGTTCTTTGAGTCATATGGTCTCTCATGCAACTACTATAGTGCACAAGCTGTCACAGAAAAAAAATGGCTGTGTTCCAATAAAGATTTATTTATAAAACCTGGTGTCCAGCCAGAATTGACTTTCAGGCTATAGTCTACTGATTCTTGAATTGATACAGAAATGAATACACAAAATAAAGCAATATCAGTGCTAAGTAAATAATCACTGCAGGTAACGTCATAGACAGTGACTTATGGTGTCTTCTTTAGGTTGTAAGGAAGCTGAAATCTTAAAAAATGAGACAAGGAAACATTAAAATCAGAAGGAAGAACATACAAGGAGAATACAAAGTGTCTAGAGGAAAAAGTCCCAGAACCTCATAAGGAAGGAGAGTGAAAGAGATAAGGTTATACATGTAAATAGTAGACATAATAAATCCATAGGCTAGGTCAATAAATCATAATTTTATTATGAATTGATCGAGAGATCATGGAGGAATCTAAGAAGATGGTAATGGTAGCATAGTCTTTCATTCTCTGTCAGTCATCATGTAAACCCCAGTCCAGTCCTCTTGCCTGGACAATCCCATGGACAGAGAAGCCTGGTAGACCGCAGTCCATGGGTTGCAAAGAGTCGGACACGACTGAGCGACTTCACTTTCACTTTTCACTCTCATGCACTGGAGAAGGGAATGGCAACCCACTCCAGAGTTCTTGCCTGGAGAATCCCAGGGACGGAGGAGCCTGGTGGGCTGCCGTCTAAGGGGTCGCACAGAGTCAGACACAACTGAAGCGACTTAGCAGCAGCAGCATCACCTAAAACAAAGAAACTAGATGGGAAAACAAAAATCACTGGACTGTATTTTCAACAAAGCTAAATGACAAGATATTCCCAGGAGCGCCAATCTGTAAGTAAATTGTCAGAATCCATAGGACCTGCATAGCATCAACATTTGTGTGGTAGAAAATGGGAAGCAACAGAGAACCAAAACCCAAAATAGTTGACAGATATTCATTAGAAACACAACAGGTCAGTTTGAGAATAGCAACTGAAGGTGTTTTGGTCAAATGAAGACAAGGGATCTTCAGAGCCTGAGCAAGTAATCAATGCTGAATTATTCATCAGCAGTTACATGCTTGAGTATACTGACCGAAGGAGACCATGCCAAGACATATTGTAAGATTACTAGACTTAAAAAAAATTATTTGAATATCTGGACAAAGATATCAAGTGACTTATAAGAGGAAAAAAGTCACATTCAGACTTCCAGCAGTAATGCTTTACTTCAGAAGAAAATGGGGTGATATTCAGTATTTGAAGATAGAAAAAGTAAGTTAAGAATTGTTATCCAGCAAAACTTACTCTCACATGTAAAGAATGCAAACCTTATCAAGACGCAAGAACCAAGTAAGTGCTGTTCTGTTGAGCTCTTCTTATGGAATCTGCTAGAGAGTGAACTTCTGAGGACCAAAATAATTGGAAACACATTGGCGTAAGCACTAGCGTGGAGCATGAAACATATACAGTTCACATTTGAATGACGCGCTTTTCAACTGTGCAGATCCACTTTATGTGGATTTCTTTTTCAGTTAGTACATACTGTAGAAATATACAATCTGTAGTTGCTTGAATCCACAGATGCCAAACCTGGATAAGGGAGGGTTGACTGTAAGATTTTCAACTATGTGGAAGGTCAGAGCACCTTACCTCCACTCTATTCAAGAGTTAGCTGTAGTTACTTTTAGACTTAAAATTATGTGAGGTTTAGAATAATGGACTGCAGTATGTAATAGCTATATATTCAGACAGTGAGAGTATAACAATAAAAATTGAGGAGGTGGACATGAAGAGAAAAAATGTGACTTTTTTAACCCTTAGTCATGGTGATATTGTTATTTGAAGAACATTATATGGATTACATGGGATAAAGTAAATGAGAATAAATGNGTATGTAATAGCTATATATTCAGACAGTGAGAGTATAACAATAAAAATTGAGGAGGTGGACATGAAGAGAAAAAATGTGACTTTTTTTTAACCCTTAGTCATGGTGATATTGTTATTTGAAGAACATTATATGGATTACATGGGATAAAGTAAATGAGAATAAATGAACTATTTTAATTATGTTATTTTATATATCCTTAAGGATCACGATTCTTGCTGTGCAAAAGGAGTGATGCAAATGATATATAGAAGTTAAGCTTTTAAAATGAAGCAAGCAGAGAAACAAAAAGGCCTATAGTTCTAAATAGGATTGTAAATACCAGCAGCATTTTTTATCCATGTCATATATAACCAACATCTTTATATATATACCTATATCTTTTTTTCTTTCCTTCAAGTTCTATCTAAAGAAAAGATATTACCAATGACCAGACTGTTAGTGATGAGCACAGAGAAAGTACTGATTGTGGTCTTGAAATATCACATTTCATTCAAAATATTTATTTACATTTTTGGCTGTCTGAGGCCTCAGTTAGGCACTTGAGATTTAAGTGGTACATGAGTACAGTTGCCCCATGGCATGTGGGATCTTAGTTCCCAGACCAGGGATCAAACCTGCATCCACCATTGGAAGGCAGATTCTTAACCACTGACTCCCAGAGAAGTCCCTAAAAATATATAGTAAGAAAATCTGGGGCAGGAAATTTTCCAGATGAACCTAGAGCACCTTGCCATTCCAGGTATCCATGAAGCAGTCAAAGATCACTAAAGTCACGTCAAACAGGCTCATGACTCATCACAAGTAGGATTTCATTGCCAAGCATGAGACAGTTGAGCTTCAAAATGAAAAGTAATTGCAAGTAATTGACAACTATCAAATATGTTTAAATCCAGGAGTTACAGGTGATATTTAAAACAAAACCAAACAATAGCAAAATGCAACTGGTCAAATCTGGCCATAATAAGGCACCAAATCTTTATGTAGAAAACTGGTAACCAAAGGGAAAAATTCAAATATTTATTTCACTTGTCTCTGTAGTTCCCCTAAGAACTCTACCAATGGCTAATCACACAGTGAACAAGGAAACATCTCTTTACAAAAGTACACTGACTATTAAATAAAGATAGAAATGAAATAATTTTAATATTAACATTTGGAAGCTCCTAGTGCAGTAAATGGCAACCCACTCCAGTATTCTTGCCTGGAAAATTCCATGGATGGAGGAGCCTGGTGGGCTGCAGTCATGAACAAGGAAACATCTCTTTACAAAAGTACACTGACTATTAAATAAAGATAGAAATGAAATAATTTTAATATTAACATTTGGAAGCTCCTAGTGCAGTAAATGGCAACCCACTCCAGTATTCTTGCCTGGAAAATTCCATGGATGGAGGAGCCTGGTGGGCTGCAGTCCATGGGGTTGCTAAGAGTCGGACACGACTGAGCGATTTCACTTTCTCTTTTCACTTTCATGCATTGGAGAAGGAAATGGCAGCCCACTCCAGTGTTCTTGCCTGGAGAATCCCAGGGACGGGGGAGCCTGGTGGGCTGCCATCTACGGGGTCGCACAGCGTCGGACACGGCTGAAGCCACTTGGCGGCAGCAGCAGCAGCAGATGTAAGGATCTACTGGGCTGTAGCAGCTGAGAACTTCTCAGAAAGAGAGATAGTAAGAGTGATGCCGCCTCCTGATGAGAGCACACGTCACATCTAGTTCTGCTCTTCGCAAACCCATGGACTGCAGCCCTCCAGGCTCCTCCGTCCATAGGATTTTCCAGGCAAGAGTGCTGGAGTAGGTTGCTATTGCTTTCTCCGAGTTCTGCCAAAGTAACTGAAAATGAACATGATTTTGACTGTGGATCCAGCTGCCAAAGTGAAGGGTGAAAGAATGGGTGACCTGTAACATGGATACCTGGTCAACCAAAGCCAGACTGTGGGGAGTTCTACAAGTTAAAATTCCTTGGGTGATTGAATAGGTAAACTGTAAGAGTGGGAAAAAAAAAAAAGAGTAGATGGTTGTGGTGATTATAGAGAATAAGCAAGATTAATCAAGAAAATATGATAAGAGAATATTAAACACACACACATATAAGAGGTTTCCGTAAAACTCAGGAGAGTGGTTGCTTTTGGTTGAACAATTTGTTTGAGTTAGAAACAGCCAGACTCAGAAAAGAAGTTCTGAGGTGGATGGCAAAGCTCTGTTTCTGTCTTTGGTGGTAGCTATAAGTGTTGCCTTACAAGAATCCCTTATCCTTTATTAGTAGCTATGTGTTTCCTTACAAGAATCCCTTGTAAGGGTGGTGGGGGGAGGGAGGAGTTGGTTTGCATCTATTTTGTTTTACATGGAAAATATTTAAATGTAATATTTGTTCTTCTGAGAAGAGATTAGTTTGAAGGGGAGCAAGGATTAAAAACAGGAACCCAGGTTAGGGAGCTATTAAAGTAGTCGAGACTACTGAACGTGATGATGGAGAAGGAGTTTAGCAGCTTTCCCTGTTGCATTTCAGAGAAAGAGAGAAATCATTTGGGCTGCTTTCTTCTTCCTTGTAGAAAAACACTCAAGACATTGAAAGGGGTTTGGAGACAAATGTACCAGTAAGAGTGTTGGATCTTAAAGCTAAACATCTATGTACCTAACTGATGCACTAGACCATGCCACTGAGGATTCTGCACACATTATGAGAAATGAGATAGCTCCTTTTTTTTTTTTTAAATGAATAAGCACACTCTGATAAAATCTTCACCAATGGGCACTGCTTTAACATGACATTTGAAAGTCATAATGGCCAGATTACAATTTAATACTTTTGTGTATCACCTGCTTAGTTTTAAATCACTATTTAGTAATTCATATTTGGGCAAGACCATTTCAATTTGGGGGAAAAGAGTTGAATAAGAGTACTTGTGGCTATTCCACAAATCTGTTAAGATAACACATAAGTATGTGATAAATCAAATCAAAACATTAAATGCAAAAATCAATTGAATTATTACAAAATTATTATCTCTAAAGAAATGGCATTGATAACCCACACCAAACTCACACATACTCATTTTTTCTTTATGATTACTATAGAGGCCAGGAAGGATGGGATGTGTTAAGGGTTGGGATGGGGAACTGAGAGGATAATAAAGTAAATGGAATATGAACCTAGTGAGGAAGGCAACAGCATTGAGTGTGATGCCATTGGGGAAAGTTACTTATCATTGCTCGACCTTAACTTCCACGTTTGTAAAAGGGTGTAAACCAGGCATGGTAATTGTGAGTGCTGAAAGAACTCAGAGTCTAGGGCTCCACGTTTCTTTGCCACATAAAAGTTGCTCAATAAAAGTTCTCTTTTTTTCTTCTTTAGGGGTGATTTTATGTGTGGCTCTCCTCTACCAGTTCTGAACCTAGCTGCCTTTTACATGTTGGCTAAGCCCTGAGGCATCACACGCTGCTGAGTGCTTTTCATCTTGAATGGGTCACTGTTGACAGCGGGACTGACATTTCCCAGTACATCCCGTGTAACTGCCATACTGACACCAACGTGACCTGAGTGGCTTCTGTAGTAATCCCTTTCCTCTACACAGCCACCTGCTGTCAGGAGCTGCCTGTGCAGAAGGAAAGGAGTCCCATCCCATCAGAGCCCTAATTAAAAGTGCGCCAAATTAAACCTGAATGCATGGAGAACAATTAGCTCTCTCTTCTGTCTCTCTATTCATATCCATAACGCAGAGCAGCCAGGTGTCATGTTCAACAAATCTCCATCACTTGCTGGCTAGAGAAAGGAATGGTGTTGGAAAAGCTCCAGAATATCCCCCCGGAGGCCTATTCTGGCCTTCCCATCTTTGCAGGAACTCAATTGTCATGATGCTTCTGTTTGAATCCCTCTTTCTAAATGTCCCTTCTCCCATCTTCAGCTTTCTTCTAAGAAAACAAACCTCAGTTTAAGTCTCTTTATCACCATGTTCTTTATCGGGAGGTTTGCAAAATGTTTTCAACAAAATGACAAACATGCCTGACTGGGTTTTTTTTTTTTTTTTTTTGAAAGCAGGATCGAAGAATCAAGCACAGATGCCAGTTCACTGTACTGTAGTCCTAACATCACATACATGCTTTAGTAGAAGGCATCCCTGATCTCTGTCATGGTGAACAGAGTCAGCCTCTATGTAGGCTGTGATATTATTTCTCCACAAGCATGTCATGGTAAACAGAGTCAGCCTCTGTGTAGGCTGTGATATTATTTCTCCATAAGCATGTCATGGTGAACAGAGTCAGCCTCTGTGTAGGCTGTGATATTATTTCTCCATAAGCATGCATGCGTGCATGCTAAGTTGCTTCAGTTGTGTCTGACTCTCTGAGACTCTGTGGACTGTAGCCTGCCAGGCTCCTCTGTCCATGGGATTCTCCAGGCAAGAACACTGGAGTGGCTTGCCGTGCCCTTCTCCGGGGGATCTTCCTGACTCAGGGATTGAACCTGCATCTCTTGTGTCTCCTGCATTGGCAGGCGGGTTCTTTACTGCTCGTGCCACCTGGGAAACCCCTTTCTCCTTACATATGCATCAATAATTCTAGTTAAAATTATTTCTCACAACTGAGTGATCCTTCACCTTATACTAATTCCAGTAACTAGAATGCCCCCATACGTGCAGGGAAACTAAATAAACTGCTCAATTCCCCAGTCCCTTTCAGACTGAGGTCCTTACTCAATCCCCCATCTCTCTCCATCCCCAAGACCTGGAAAATTATTATTTGTCTGGAAACTCCTGAGGAAAATGATCAGGAATCTAAAATTAAACCATAATGTGCAAACAAACCTATCATCCCTTTGGAAAATAAGATCTTTTAAAGGAGAGACCCATAAGCTAGTGAAAAGGAAAAAGTGCAGAGTTTTGACTATATACCATTCTGAGTTCAAGTTTTATGACTTATTATCCATATGAACTTTGGCGTGTAACTTCTCTGTGTCTTAGTTCTTCTGCTTATAAAATTGTGAAAATAAAACACTATCCATACATGTGGCTGTTTTGAGGATTAGTAATGACTAAAAAGCCCCTTGATGTAAGTGAAAGAGGAGAGTGAAAAAGTTGGCTTAAAGCTCAACATTCAGAAAACTAAGACCATGACATCTGGTCCCATCACTTCATGGCAAATAGATGGGGAAACAGTGGAAACAGTGTCAGACTTTATTTTGGGGGGCTCCCAAAATCACTGCAGATGGTGATTGCAGCCATGAACTTAAAAGACACTTACTCTTTGGAAGGAAAGTTATGACCAACTTAGACAGCATATTAAAAAGCAGAGACATTACTTTGCCAATAAAGTTCCATCTAGTCAAGGCTATGGTTTTTTCAGTGGTCATGTAAGAATCTAAGATTGAACTGTGAAGAAAGCTGAGCACTGAAGAACTGATGCCTTTGAACTGTGGTGTTGGAGAAGATTCTTGAGAGTCCCTTGGACTGCAAGGAGATCCAACCAGTCCATCCTAAAGGAGATCAGTCTTGGGTGTTCATTGGAAGGACTGATGCTAAAGCTGAAACTCTAATACTTTGGCCACCTGATGCGAAGAGTTGACTCACTGGAAAAGACCCTGATGCTGGGAGGGATCGGGGGCAGGAAGAGAAGGGGACAACAGAAGATAAGATGGCTGGATGGCATCACCGATTCGATGGACGTGAGTCTGAGTGAACTCTGAGAGTTGGTGACGGACAGGGAGGCCTAGCGTGCTGTGATTCATGGGGTCGCAAAGAGTTGGACACGACAGAGTGACTGAACTGAGCTGAACTGAACTGAATGATTTATATGATGTCTTAACTTGGTGTCTTAAGTGTATGAGAAGATGGTATTGCCAATGTGAAGGAGGTCAGTTGGCTAGAACCGAATATTGACACTGAACTCTTGTCTAGGAACAAGCCTGAGGGGAGGACACACTGCAGAATGAAGGTGAATGAAATGTGCAGCTTCTCACAGGGATACCACAACTGTAACAGTCTAATTTAATGAGCACCCGGTAATATAAGTTTGTGGAGAGGTCATAAAAGTATTGGGATAAATGCAAGTTCTCTTAGAAATATTTTTGTGTGTGTGCATGTCAGTTGTGTCTGACTCTTTGCAACCCTGTAGACTGTAGCCCACCAGGCTCCTCTATCCATGACATTTTCCAGGCAAAATACTGGGGTGGATTGCCATTTCCTTCTCTCAGGGATCTTCCCGACCCAGGGACTAAACTCATGTTCCGGATGCATCCCCTGCCATTGCCGGTGGATTCTTTACTGCTGAGCCACGTGGGAAACTCTAGAAATATTTAGTGTGCTGTGCTCAGAGCACACTTGCCACCACTCACCTGTCCATCACCCTAGTAGAATCTGCCAATTGATCTCAGGGCTCTTTCTCAGAGATTTCAGCATATTTTCAAAATTTTTTCCAACTATGTAAATGGTCTATTACAGCCTCTCACTCACAAAGCCTCTCATAGTAAAAATATGCTCAGTTTTCCTGTTTTCAAGTTTCCTTGATCTGGAAATGTCATTTGCAGACCCTCAGCCATGTATGCATCTTCCTGCTTATATGAATGACAGTTATGATGAACAGACAACTCTGCTTAAATCCACACAGCAGTGGTGAGAAACATTTGTGCTTGGCAGTACACATTCAAACACTAGAATTTCTGTTGTCTCACTTGAAGGCACAAAAGGGCTCAAAACAACACTAAACCAGTCAGCAACAATTACAACATCATCACTACCATGGTATAACAATGCCTCACAGATTCGTCCTAGCAAAGCATCCACAGTTATCGCACCTTTCACGGATCACCCCTTGGCTCTGTTTTGTTATCTGAGGGGAACTTTACAGCTTTGCAGAACTTTCTTACAATCTTGAGACTTTAGCACATGCCGATCATTCTTTTTGCTGGTCTGGTGTTTTATTGCACCTCCTACCTCTTTCTGGTAGCAAAAGGTGAACACCGTACAAACCTCTCAGCTCAGTGCTCCATCAGACAACCATCACCTTCATGATCTGTTTTCTGCTGATGAAGTCAAAGAGAACTGGAAATCAGCATCTGGTGATTCACCTGGGATGGACTTGCCATACTCTGTGTGTTGTGGGGTACCATTTTTTTCTTTTTACAAAAAAGCCCAAAGTCACCACTGTAAAGCATGAAGGAAAGTTGGACTGCTTAAGAGGGAACCATGTTTCAGGGAGAGCTTTTGGGACCCAACAGACAAGAATAAAGCCTCAGAAGATTGTCAGGAAAATGGTAGCTATAAGGGATTGAAGGAAAATTCCCCTTATCTTCAGTATTCATGAGAAAGAGGTAAAGAAACTTTTCAGAACAATTATGTAATTGTACACCTTGAGAAAGTGGTTAAAACTCTGCCTTCTAATGCAGGAAGTGTGAGTTCAATCCCTGGTCAGGGAACTAAGATCCCTTAATGACACAGGGTGTGGCCAAAGAGAAAAAAGAAAGGTATTCCCAACACATGGTTTTCAGTGGGAAAGGGAATAATACAAGTGAAGAATGAAATAACTCCATGGAAGAGTTAAAATGGAGAGGGAGACCTTTGTCTTCTAAGTACCATTAACCTTTTTCTCTCATCAACTTCCTAAGACCCAACCACTCTACCTTTTTTCCAGGAAAAGTCTTTCTGTCTTATTCTTATTAGTGCAACACATACATCGTGTCTTAGGTTGTTATGTCATAAGAGTTAGTAGCCAGAGAGTATATAATACACTTATTTTTTCTACCTGTATTCATCCAACTTCAGTTATCATTAGGATGTTCTTCATTGCTGCAAACTCTGTACGCACTTTAGAGATATTGCATAAGTGATGTCATGTTATTGGATATTGCCTTATCTTTTCCCTGGATCGAGAGTCCTTTAGCTTCATATATTCCTCAGTCAGTCAGGTAGTTTTCATACGTTCATGAAATTTCTATCACTTTTACTCCCTTCTTGCTCTCTTATGCTCAACACTTGGATCTTGCTCAAACTCATGTCCATCGAGCTGGTGATGCCATCCAACCATCTCATCCTCTGTCGTTCCCTTCTCCTCCCACCCTCAATCTTGCCCAGCATCAGGGTCTTTTGCAATGAGTCAGTTCTTCGCATCAGGTGGCCAAAGTATTCGAGTTTCAACTTCAGTATCAGTCCTTCCAATGAATACTCAAGACTGATTTCCTTTAGGATTGACTGGTTTGATCTCCTTGCAGTCCAAGGGACTCTCAAGAGTCTTCTCAAACACCACAGTTCAAAAGCATCAATTCTTAGATGCTCAGCTTTCTTTGTGGTCCAACTTTCACATCCATGCATGACTACTGGAAAAACCATAGGTTTGGCTAGACAGACCTTTGTTGGAAACTTCTCTATAGTATAGGGCTTCCCTGGTGGCTCAGAGTTAAAGCCTCTGCCTGCAATGTGAGAGACCCAGGTTTGATCCCTGGATCAGGAAGATTCCCTGGAGAAATGGCAACCCATGCCAGTATTCTTACCTGGAAAATTCCATGGGCTACAATCCATGGGGTCGCAAAAAGTTGGATGCAACTGAGCAACTTCACTTTCACTTTTCACTTTTCTTTATAGTGTATCATATACTGGGATATTCAAAGCACTTGTCTTAGAAAATAAGAATCTCATTTTTGATTCTGCAGGATCTCACCCCTGGTATGAAATGGCTACCTGGATCTCTGCACATCACTTCCTAACTGAGCCCTGAATGTAATTATCTTCCTGTGTCCTCTCAACATATTCTCCATAGAATACCTGCATGCGTGGGTGAGGTTTCTTTGGGTCCTCAGTTGTTTTCTCATTATCATGTAAATTACAGATATCAGAACCTAACCCTATGCCTCAAACTTGCAGTGCCTTTAAGATCATTCAGAAAAGAAAAAAAATTATTCTGGTTGTCAAAATATGAAGTTATTTTATTCATGGTATTATGACTGTGACATCATGAAACAAGACCTGAACGGCTTGCAGTTCAGTTCAGTTCAGCCGCTCAGTCATGTCCAGCTCTTTGCAACCCCATGAATCGCAGCACGCCAGGCCTCCCTGTCCATCACCATCTCCCAGAGTTCACGCAGACTCACGTCCATCGAGTCCGTGATGCCATCCAGCCATCTCATCCTCGGTCGTCCCCTTCTCCTCCTGCCCCCAATCCCTCCCAGCATCAGAGTCTTTTCCAATGAGTCAACCCTTCGCATGAGGTGGCCAAAGTACTGGAATTTCAGCTTTAGCATCAGTCCTTCCAAAGAAATCCCAGGGTTGATCTCCTTCAGAATGGACTGGTTGGATCTCCTTGCAGTCCAAGGGGCTCTCAAGACTCTTCTCCAACACCACTATTCAAAAGCATCAACTCTTCGGCGCTCAGCCTTCTTCACAGTCCAACTCTCACATCCATACATGACCACAGGAAAAACCATAGCCTTGACTAGGCGGACCTTAGTCGGCAAAGTAATGTCTCTGCTTTTGAATATACTATCCAGGTTGGTCATAACTTTTCTTCCAAGGAGTAAGCGTCTTTTAATTTCATGGCTGCAGTCACCATCTACAGTGATTTTGGAGCCCCCAAAAATAAAGTCTGACACTGTTTCCACTGTTTCCCCATCTATTTCCCATGAAATGATGGGACCGGATGCCATGATCTTCGTTTTCTGAATGTTGAGCTTTAAGCCAACTTTTTCGCTCTCCACCTTCACTTTCATCAAGAGGCTTTTTAGCTCCTCCTCACTTTCTGCCATAAGGGTGGTGTCATCAGCATATTTGAGGTTATTGATATTTCTCCCAACAATCTTGATTCCAGCTTGTGCTTCTTCCAGCCCAGCATTTCTCATGATGTACTCTGCATATAAGTTAAATAAGCAGGGTGACAATATACAGCCTTGACATACTCCTTTTCCCATTTGGAACCAGTCTGTTGTTCCATGTGCAGTTCTAACTGTTGCTTCCTGACCTGCATACAGATTTCTCAAGAGGCAGGTTAGGTGGTCTGGTATTCCCATTTCTTTCAGAATTTTCCACAGTTTATTGTGATCCACACAGTCAAAGGCTTTACCAAAGTCCTTCTTCCAAACATAAATCCCTTCTTCCACACAGCTCCCCCTCCCTGATCCATTTGTACCTCATCACTATTACCTAAGCAGCCTATATCTGCTGTTGTTCCTCAGAGGGAAGAAATTACCAGAAGATAATAATTTCTAAAAATCCCTCAAATCTTGGGTTTTCTTTTACTTTGGAGACTTTGTGTTATGGCATGCAACCTCTACCTTTTAATCTTAATACTTTTCTAGATTTGGGCATTATTCAACCTATCAGGACTTACAGTGTCTCTTAAGTCTTCTATATTGAGCATCAAATATCAGCCAACTATCAGAGTTGCTTGAACCCCACACATCAATTGAAGGAAAGACTAAAGGAGACTTAGGGTCTTATTGAGTTTAAGTTGCAAAATCAGGGAATGTGGGCTAAAAGATTTTGGAGGAGAACTTCATGCTGAAAATGAGAGTACAAGAAATGTTAGGCAGAATTATATTCCAATTCTTAAGTATTTAAGCAGTAGTTTCAGAGTAACACTTTCAGTTCATTAGGGAAGTTGGTTAATAAAACCAGTTTCTAGCACTGACTCTTCCACTGCATTCTGAGTTCAAGACTTTATTGTAAGCCTCTGGCCTTTGCCTGATTCCTGACCGTGGGCTGCCTGATTCTGATTTGTACTTTCTACTGAGTCTTTTGGAACAAGAATCATTCTTCTCCCCTGAGACTAGTATTCTTTTTTTTAATTTAAATGCATATTGCTTTTCTTTTGTACACATTTTACTGCAGTCTTTAATACTCATCTTGTCTTTTCCTAGTTTATTTTCCCCAAGGCAGGATCTCTACTGGGTACCTCCTTCTCACAGTGATGGATTTTGGGGTCCACTGAGGAGTAGAAATCTAGAAGGAATGATTAAGACCTTTCTGGTGGCGGGAGCAGGAGATGATAGCCTTCAGACTGTGATACATGTCTGATTCCTGAGGAAGGAGAAGGAAAAGAAAGGAAGACAGGAGTGACAGGAGTTTTAAACTGCAGCATGGTTCCAAGAAAGATTCATCCAGGTCCACAGGGAGACCTTGAGCCACAGTCACCCATTTGATCAGTCTCTGTCTTACTAGCATGGGCCTTGTTTAACGCCCTTACTGCTCTCGGTCACTGGTGGGGATCAGCCCATGGCAAGCACGATGGATCCTTGGGTCAGTGGCTGGGAACATCAGTCTGTTATGCTCCTTGGGCTAGGAGCTCTGAAAGTTGCATTTTCCTGTCTGCTGCACTAGGTCAAAGAACAATAGTGGGATTTAAGGCATCATTATGAGATGTTTTTCGCCCAAGGTCTTTTCTCATGACTTTTCCTATGTGATAGTCAATTTTATTCTGCCTCCTTTTCTTACTTAAATCTTAACTCAAATATCAATTTTTCAAGGGAACTTCTCTGACCATATCATTCATTGCTGTTCTCACTCATGAACAGCTCAATACCCCATTATCCTGTTTTATTTTTCTCGTTGCCTGAATTGCTATTGGATATTATGTTTGAGTGCCTGTTTATTCTGTGTCTCCCCCACCCCAATAGAGCAGAAGTCTAGTCTGAATTGTTCCCTATTCTATTGCCAAGGCTTAGAAAGAGTTCAGTATCAATGTCTAGAAAAAATAAAGTGCCCTTTAAATGTTGGGTTGGCCAAAATGCTTTTCTGTGATGTCATACAAAAAAACCCAGAAAACTTTTTGGCCAACCCAATATTATTGTTATTAAAGTTATTTTTTATTCTAACTCTATTACTCACTGTGGATTTTTCTTCTTTAGACCATCTAAAATGCTGCAATCATCTCCAGTATTATATAACATTGTAGCCAGTGTAATCAGGTCCCCTCTCTTACTAGTGTGAACTAAGAAGGTTGCCTGCCATTTCAGTAGACAAAGGATGTTGTGGCCATCAAGCCATCAGCTACTGCAGACTGTGATACATGTGTGCCCCCTGAGGGGATTCAGGGTGGGACAGAACCAAATACTGGCCTTCATAGCTAAGGTGTACATCAAAGGAATGATTTCAGTGAGCCCAGACTCTTGCACCTTCCCATACATAGAAAAGTGCTCAAATCATTCATTTGAGATGTCAGGTTTTCTTTAACCAACAGTAGTCTTTTGATACTCCAATTACCTGGCTTTGTTGCTTTTGTTGCAAAACTCCTACTTATCCTGGTTCCTCCCTTATCTCTCCGGGACAGTTTCTCAGAACTATCTGAGAGACTGTCTTCTGGCTTAAGTTCTCAGGGTTATCCACCAGATAAAGGATAATTCTCAACTTTAAGGTCGTTCACTTTTTTTTTTTTTCAATCCACACTAGTCTGTGAATATCTTGAAGGTAAAGGTCATGTTTAATACTCCATATAACAGTGCATGGGGTATCCAGTAGTGCTGTTAAATGACTGTTGATAAATGGCAGAAGGAACAAGGGAAGGTTCCCAGTGTATGCAGCTTTCCCAGTCCATGCCATGTGCATAACAGCCCATGAGCTAGTGCAGTACAACATGTACATTTGAGTATACACATGACTATGGAAGAAACACAGCAGGAAAAGATGGGAAATAGACCTGAGAATCAGCAGAACAGCTGTGAGCAAAGCCTGCAAGATGCCTTTGCTCTTTGCAGGAGGCGCATCCATTCCGTGATCAAATAGGAAGTACACAGTCAGGTGCAGAGAGGAAACCTGGTGTTTGTCTTTGTACTGGAGACAGGCCCTGAGGCCGCTGCCTGATCCTGGGGCCAGGGTTGGCAGCTGATGGCTCCGGTATCCTTTCTGTGAGCACAACTGCTTTGTGCAGCGATCAAAGGCCCTTCCATTCCACATCCCATGCTTCTGTCACATGCCCCTGGAGAGAGAGTTTCCCCCTCTTCTTTCAGTCAATTCTGTTTCCTAGCAAACTAGGAGCAGTAGAGCCTGGTTGTTGAGCATCCATCCTGTCGGAATTTGTTGTTGACATTGTTCTCAGTTTTACATTCCCTGATTTAACAACTATTGGCTTTTGTTTTTTTAGAGGAGGAACATACGGGGTCTCTCTGTTGATAAAGAAGAAGATTTGAGCTCCAATATTTTCTAACTGTGTTATCATAGGCCAGTTACTTAACTTCTTGGTGCATTAGTTCTTATAGCCCCAGAGTTTGAATTGCAATACCCATCTCTTAATGTTTTCCTGATGGATATACAGGATTTTGTATGCTTTTGCAAACACAGTTTAAAGCCCATCCTCTGCTCAACACACTGGGATCCCCTGCACTGTCTCTGGAATAGCTCTCCCATAACCTTTATAGTTACCCAACAAAATGAATGTCCCTTTAGTGGAGGAGGAAGGCATGTATCGCCACACCAACCCAACCCCAATGCTGGTGCTTTTGTGTCACTGGAGAATACTCTACGTTCTCTGTCCTAGTTGAGGTATTGCTTACGGAGGCAGTTATGAAGCAAAGAAAACCTTTCAATCTATTTATCAAAAGAGCCTTGCAAGCTTCTTCTTCAAGGTAGGTGAATCAATTAGGTGGTATTGAGCAGGGGAAGTTAATCTGCATCCAAAGCGTTTTACTGCACAAACAAGTTAAATAAAAAATCAAGTGCACACCAATTGACTTTACTCCACTGTGGTTGGAACTGAAGGAATAGGAATCGTTCTATCTTAACCTCTTCTAATCCTTTCTTACCTCCGCTTTAGAGAAGAAGCAGATGTCTTGTGGGAATAAGAGACTGGAGGGTCCTGACCTGTGACGAACAAGCAGTGTGACTGATGCTTATTAGCTTAAAGAATTAAAGGCTCTTGTGGGTATTATTGGTCTTTTAGTGACTTGGAAGGACTTTTATCCAGAAGAAAGTGTGGGCCAGTGAGTTTATGTTACAGGGAAACTAATATTTCTTCCAAAGAGATTTTCTTCTCTCTGCATATACAGTCATCCCTTGGTATCCATGGGAGACTGGTTCCAGGACCTCCATGGATACCAAAATCCACAGATGCTCATGTCCCATATATAAAATGGCATAGTATTTGTATATGATTTATGCAATCTTCCCATCTACTTTGAATCAGCTCTAGATTGCTTGTAGTATCTAATACAATGTAAATGCTATGTAAATAGTTGTAAATACAATGTAAATGCTATGTAAATAGTTTCTGGCTGTGGCAAATTCTAATTTTGCTTTTTGGACCATCCTGGGATGATTTTTCCGATAATTTTTGATTCTTGGTTGATCGAATCTGTAGATGAAGAAACCAGAGATAGAGGGATGACTGCACTCTCATTAACTGGAGTTGCGTCTTAGTGTTATCTCTGACAGCTCTCTCTTTGCACCCTTCACCCAAACAGCAATAATCCTGAAAGAGTGTGTTTTGACGTATCAGTCACGTTTACCCATTCTAAAGGCCTCCCCCATACCTATATTCTCATGAACTTACTCAGAATGTTCTGGGATTTTAGTTTAACTGTCTACTCCTTTTTCAATCTGACTCTTACCTCTAGCTCATTTTGAACACTAAAACCTGAATTAGTCCTCTGCGTGACGTGCTGGAAAGAATACAGTTTGATGTCATAGAGACTCCACTTTGTACCTCTGCTTAGCTATTTACTGACATTGGGCAAGTTACTCAATCTTCCTGAGCATCTACTCATTTGTAAAGTGGGAATAATCACCACTCACTGTGGAAAGGGGTTTCAAGGAAGCTCCTAGAGGCCCCAGAATGCTAGGATATGAACACATGAGCACTGGGCGCTATGCAGAGTTTTGAGCAGGGGGAGTGATGGGATGCGCTGGGCAAGAGAAACAATGTCCACCCATTTAGGTCGGAGAAGGACAAGGCACAATGCCTTTACAGCTCAGAACAAATCACCCAATTCTATTTCCCGAATTGTTCATCTTCTATGAGGCATGATGAATGCTGACTTTAGACTCCTTCCCTTGGTTCTGCCAGCAATTCAGTAGCTTAATCTTTTTTCCAATCTCAGCTGTTGCCTAATAATCTGTTCCAGGCACAGAAATTTCATTAACTCCTCAATGATGTCCACAGGCTTTGACCGTGGATTTCATCTGTTAAGCTGCTTTTATTTCGGCTACTATACAAATTACCCTCTGCCTGGGAAAAAAACAAAAAGAAGAAGCATGCTGTTGGGCGAGTGGGGGAGCTAAAAGAAAAAAAGAATGGCTGAAGCCTTTCTGTATTTCTCAAACAACTTTCTTCTCCGTGATAATAGATGTCCAGGGACGAAATTGAATTTCAAAAGCAAGGACTCGATAATGGAGTGACCCCAAATTTTCTCACCGGTAGCTTAAGAGGGGGCCACTGTCACAACCAGCGTGATATGTGATTGTCTTATCATCCCCAGAAAACTGTATTATATTTGGTAGAAATGGAGCTGTGGCTGGTGCTGGAAATGTGCTGAATGCACACTAATTTCTACCAAGTCTGAGAAGCCAGGAGATGAAGGGGCTGAGACGGAAAAGTGAGAAGGGGAATGGGAGGGCGGAAGGAGAGATCTACTGAAGATCTCCTACTTAAAAGTCTCACCATGTTGTTGCGCATGAGACTGGGATTTCAGGCATCAGAGGAAAAGGTATTTTTGGACAGGAGTCATACTTCATAACTTTCCCTCTGCGAAGCTTCTTCTAACTTGTAGAGCGGTTGCAACTTCTCCTGAATTCCTATGACATATTTACTTTTCTTGTGTGTCCCTTATCAAAATGCATCAGATCAGTTCAATTCAGTCGCTCAGTCGTGTCCAGCTCTTTGTGACCCCTGAACCACAGCACGCCAGGCCTCCCCGTCCGTCACCAACTCCCGGAGTTTACCTAAACTCATGCCCATTGAGTTAGTGATGCCCATCCAACCATCTCATCCTCTGTCGTCCCCTTCTCTTCCCGCCTTCAATCTTTCCCAGCATCAGGCTCTTTTCAAATGAGTTAACTCTTTGCATCAGGTGGCCAAAGTATTGGAGTTTCAGCTTCAACATCAGAACACTCAGGACTGCTCTCCTTTTTAGGATGGACTGGTTGGATCTCCTTGCAGTCCAACGGACTCTCAAGAGTCTTCTCCAATACCACAGTTCAAAAGCATCAATTCTTCAGTGCTCAGCTTTCTTTATAGTCCAACTCTCACATCCATACATAACTATTGGAAAAAATGCATCAAACCATTTGGTTTACATACCTGTTTTTTTCTTCACCTTGGAATTTATTCAGGGCAAAGGTCATGTTATATGAGGCTAATGCCAGTGCTCAGGAGCCAGAAATTCTCTAGGTATCAGCTGCTGCTGCTGCTGCTGCTGCTGCTGCTGCTAAGTCATTTCAGTTGTGTCCGACTCTTCTGTGACCCCATAGACGGCAGCCCACCAGGCTCCCCGGTCCCTGGGATTCTCCAGGCAAGAATGCTGGAGTGGGTTGCCATTTCCTTCTCCAGTGAATGAAAGTGAAAAGTGAAAGTGAAGTCACTCAGTCGTGTCCGACTCTGAGTGACCCCATGGACTGCAGCCCACCAGGCTCCTCTGTTCATGGGATTTTCCAAGCAAGAGTACTGGAGTGGGGTGCCATTGCCTTTAGCCAAGGACAGAAGTTCCTAATTGGTAACCAAGGAAACCAGAAAAACAGTAAAAGATGGAGCCAGTTTTGGATTAAATAGAACGATGTGTGTAAACTGAATATTACAGGATCCAGACACAGTACCTGGTGATGTGCAAGTAGAGCTGGGATATTTACTCTGTCACTTCAGTTAACACATTTGTATATAATTATTTCTGTTATTCTGCCATGTAGAAATTTAGCTAGACACTCAGAAGCTTCTAGGGGAAGAGACAGTGATTTAGGGTGGAGTGGGTATTCTTAATGATTGTTTTCTTATTTGTCTGTGTTGAGAATCTGGTTGCAACTTTACTATCTCCCTCTAGGACCTGACTATAGTGTAATACACAAGAAGGGGTACAGGGCTAAACGTGCTAAGGAAAAACCATAGGAGGTCCTCTCTAATTCTGGGTGATGTTTCCACGCAGGCATTTAAAAGAGGTTGACCATGCATGACCTAATTTTTGCCTTGTTGACATGCCTTCAAAGTATTTTTCATAGCTAGTTTTTGTATCAGTGTTTTATCTTAGAATGAAATTGCTACAAACATTTTCAAACAGGTGGTTTTTAAATTCTGTACACAATATCTTATACAAAAAAAGATGTTCACTCTTTGATTATGCTACATTTAAAACACTTTTTATATTTTGAAAGATACTTTTTATTTATAAGCTATAAGAATGTTTTTTCGGGGAAGGCAATGGCACCCTACCCTGGTACTCTTGCCTGGAAAATCCAATGGACGGAGTAGCCTGGTGGGCTGCAGTCCATGGGGTCGCTAACAGTCGGACAGACTGAGCGACTTCACTTTCACTTTTCTCTTTCATGCATTGGAGAAGGAAATGGCAACCCACTCCAGTATTCTTGCCTGGAGAATCCCAGGGATGGGGGAGCCTGGTGGGCTGCCGTCTATGGGGTTACACAGAGTCGGACACAACTGAAGTGACTTAGCAGCAGTAGCAGCAGCAGCAAGAATGTTTTCTAATGTATATAATGATCAATGTAGAGATGGATTAATTTAGTAAAGTTATGAATTGAGGGATTTCTATATCAGATGGCTTTAATTTTGTTTTCTTTGAAAAACATGAAGTCAGTTTCACATCTCCTATTTCTCGATATTTCTCTACAAAATACATAGGCTGGAACTTCTAGTTCATAAATGGAAAAGTTTGAGGACCAGAAATATCAATCAACATGCTCAACATCATGAGATACCCATGATAAAATCAGAATTTGAAGGCCCATTCTTTGTTTGAAAATGACTAGACCCCCAAACTAACATAATATTGTAGATCAATTATATATATATATAAACTTGTGAAAAAAAAAAAGGCTAGCATCTAGTGCAGTTTTCTCAAAGAGAGATAAGAGAATGCCCTGGGAATTTTTTTCAACTTTCTACCCTAAACTACTACACCAGAATGTCTGGAGATGCATGTGGAAATTTGTTTCTTTAGTATGCACTGAATGTGATTCTTCCACACAATAAAGACTGAGAAATATCCAAAAAAAAAAGACAACAGCTGAAAAATTCTTTAGGGATATAGTCTTCTTTTCTCTTAAAAAAATAAATGTTATTGGTGAGTAATTGAAAAATATAATCTTATATACATTTAAAGTGTACAGCATGATGATTTGATATGCATATACATTGTAGAATGATCACCAAGATCAAGACAATGAATGCATCTTTCACCTCACACAGTTAACATTTGCTAAATCTTGTGTGTGTGTGTGTGTGTGTGTGTGTGTGTGTGGTGCAAATATTTAAGATCTACTCCCAGCAACTTTCAACTATGCAGTACTGTAGTCACCATGTAATAAATCAGATCCTCACAACTACTACTTCTTTTTTTTAATGAATTTTTATTGGGATGTAGTTGCTTTACAACGCTGTGTTAGTCTCTTCTGTACAGCTACGCGAGTCAGCTATGTGTATACCTATATCCCCTCCTTTTTGGATTTCCTTCCTGTTTAGGTCATCACAGAGCATTGAGTAGAGTTCCCTGTGCTGTACAATAGGTCCTCATTCAGTTCAGTTCAGTTCAGTTACTCCGTCGTGTCTGACTCTGTGCGACCCCATGGACTACAGCATGCCAGGCTTCCTTGTCTACCACCAACTCCCAGAGTCTACTCAAACTGATGCCCATCATGTCGGTGATGCCATCCAACCATCTCATCCTCTGCCATCCAACCATCTCATCCTCTGCCATCCCCTTCTCCTCGTGCCTTCTATCTTTCCCAGCATCAGGGTCTTTTCCAATGAGCCAGTTCTTCACATCAGGTGGCCAAAGTATTGGAGTTTCAGCTTCAGCATCAGTCCTTCCAGTGAATATTCAGGATTGATTTCCTTTGGGATTGACTGGTTGGATCTCCTTGCAGTCCAAGGGACTCTCAAGAGTTCTTATTAGTTATCTGTCAATCCCAATCTCCTAACTCATCCTACTCTCCCTTTCCTTCTTGACATCCATAGATCCATTCCCTATGCCTAGGTCTCTTTTTCTGCTTTGCAAATAAGTTCATTTGTATTATTTTTCTAGATTCCACATATAAGCAATAGATATTATGTAATGTTTGTTTTTCTCTTTCTGATTTACTTCACCCTGTATGACCTACTGACTCTACTTCTGCCCTCTCCCATTCTGTGGCAACTGCTATTCTAATGTTATGCTCCATCTCTATTAAATTGACTTAAAAAAAATTGTATATATATGTGATACCATTCAGTATTGTATCTTTTTCTATATGGCTTATTTCATTTTGTGTATTTATTTGTGTTGATTTATTTGCATTGATCATCCACCTTGTGCTAAATGGAGGAATTTTCTTCTCTTTTATGGCTGAATAATATTCAGTAATATTCCAATGTGTGTATGTGTGTAACATTTTCTTTATTCATTAATCCATCCGAAGACAATTAGATTATTTTCACCTCTTGACTATTGTAAATAATGCTATGTGAACATAGGTGTGCAAATATCTCTTAAAGATACTTATTTTAATCCCAAGAGTAGGATTGCTGGACCATATGGTAGAGTTTTTATTTGTTTGAGGAACCTCTATATTATTTTCCATAGTGAAGTGAAAAGTGTTAGTCTCTCAGTTGTGTCTGACTCTTTGCAACTAATGGATTGCAGTCTGCCAGACTCCTTTGTACATGGAATTCTCCAGGCAAGAATACTGGAGTAGGTAGCTATTCTCTCCTATGGAGGATCTTCCCAACTTAGAGGTTAACCTTGGGTCTCCTGCACTGCAGGCAGATTCTTTACCTTCTGAGCCATCATAAGAAGGTACATTCCCACCAGTAGTGTACAAAAGTTCCCTTTTCTCCATATCTTTGCTAATATTTATTATCTCTTGTCTTTTTGATAATAACCATCTCACTGTGGTTTTAATTTGCATTTCCTGGATGATTATTGAACTTGAGCATTTTTTTCATATACTTATTGCTGTCTTCAGAAAAAGTCTATTCAGATCTTTTGCCCATTTTTGTAGAATTATTTGCTTCTTTTCTATTGAGTTTTATAAGTTCTTTATATATTTTGGATATTAACTCCTTATCAGATATATGGCTTGTAAACATTTTCTCCCTTTCTCTATGTTGCCTTTTTAATTTTTTGATCATTTGCTATTCATAAGCTCTTTAATTTGATGTAATTGCACTCATTTATTTTAGCTTTTATTACCTGTGTTTTTGGCATTTTATCCAGAACTCTCTACTTTTGTAATTGCTTAACTTCTTTCTGTAAGAAAAGTCCTTACCACCATTCCTATTTCCACACATCTGTGATACTAAGACTGATCCCAATCAGGATCTCTGCAAAACTCTACAATTCCAAATATTTTAGACTTGAGTTACTTCTCATTCTATTACCTCTCTACCTTCTTCCCTTAAGGAAGTAGCATATAGCATAGTGGTAAAACTCAGTTTCTATAGTCAGCCAGAACCCCCACCTCTTCTACTTACTGAGAAATTGGTAAACACATTAACACTGAAGTCTTCTCTAGATGTGAGATATGCCATAATTCATGGAAAGTGTACAGTAGTAATGGGTGTGGTATGATTGGATAGATATGATTAACATTGAGATAAATAATATCAGTCAGACCCAGTGGTCACATTCATCTCTGAGCCTGAATTTAGTCAGGTGGATTCTTATTTTCATTTCAGTACTTGAAAATCAGCTAGGTGAGTGTCATCATTTTTCTCTAGTGTAATGGTCTTTCAAATTGTGGTGGTCAGAATACCTACATCAGAATCAGGATTGCTTAAAAATGAGATCCCTGGGACTCATCCCATGCTACTGAATTTCTCTGGTGAAGTTCAAGAATCTCATTGCAAAAAGCTCCCAGTTTATCCTGCTGCACACCATGATTTGAGAATCCTTTCCTGTTCCAGAATTGAAGTCTGTTGGGATCGTACAAGGTACTCCATCCCTCCACGATTTTAATGGGACTGTTTTTGGTTGTCTAGGTGTCTGAAACTCTCCTGCCTTTGTTTTCATTTTGTGTTTAACATAATGACCTGCTGCTGCTGCTAAGTCACTTCAGTCGTGTCCGACTCTGTGTGACCCCATAGAAGGCAGCCCACGAGGCTCTCCCATCCCTGGGATTCTCCAGGCAAGAATACTGGAGTGGGTTGCCATTTCCTTCTCCAATGCATGAAAGAGAAAAGTGAAAGTGAAGTCGCTCAGTCTGTCCGACTGTTAGCGACCCCATGGACTGCAGCCCACCAGGCTACTCCGTCCATTGGATTTTCCAGGCAAGAGTACTGGGGTGGGGTGCCATTGCCTTCCCCGACATAATGACCTAGCATCTTCTTTACTCAAAGTTGAAACCTGCAAAGCCAACTCTTCTCCTGAATTCCATGCTTTATAAACTGTCATTCATTTAAAACAGCATGTTTGCCTCCTAGACCATTCTTCATTGTATCACTTCCCCTCAGCATGCACGGCTCTTGGCTGGATGTCTCTGTTTCTTCACATTTTCATCAGTACATGTATTTCGTTGCTTTATTTTTTTCTTCTTTTTCCTAGATGATGTCACTCATAATTTTAGAGGAGCATCTTTACTTCATAAGCACCCACGCCTTTCTGATGGGACTTGACTGCACCTTGGGCGTCTGAGATGAGCCTGAATAGCTTGAGTGGATTAAGACAGGCCATCTCCCTGGTGACTAGCTCAGGCATGACCGCTCTTCAAACCTAATCAGTGAGAAAAAATGTAGACCTTGGGAATGGGGAGAAGGTTGATTTCAAAGGAGAAGCATATTCTTTTTTTGTGAAAGTTATTGGAAGACATACTATTTTTTCCAATGCCAGTGGCTTGTAATCCTGCTTATATGTTAAAATTGCCTGATCATTAATCTGCAGTGTTCAAAGAAATAGTTGCACTTGTTACTTTTTCCCTTTAGTGTGGTTAGGCTATTAATTTCAAATTCAATAAGGGACATGTGTTTCTGTTTGTATTCTGTTTCACCTTTCTTCCCCATCCTTGTTAATAATTTTTGAGTATGTGGTATATGAATCCAGTACCAAAGGTGAAACTATACAGAAAGCTATCCCTGGAGAAATGCTGCTATATCCACATTCAGTTCAGTTCAGTTGCTCAGTCGTGTCCACTCTTTGCGACCCCATGAATTGCAGCATGCCAGGCCTCCCTGTCTATCACCAACTCCAAGAGTTCACTCAGACTCACGTCCTTCTAGTTAATGATGCCATCCAGCCATCTTATCCTCTGTTGTCCCCTTCTCCTCCTGCCCCCAATCCCTCCCAGCATCAGAGTCTTTTCCAATGAGTCAACTCTTCATATGAGGTGGCCAAAGTATTGGAGTTTCAGCTTTAGCATCATTCCTTCTAAAGAAATCCCAGAGCTGATCTCCTTCAGAATGGACTGGTTGGATCTCCTTGCAGTCCAAGGGACTCTCAAGAGTCTTCTCCAACACCACAGTTCAAAAGCAACAATTCTTCAGCACTCAGCCTTTTTCACAGTCCAACTCTTACATCCATACATGACCACAGGAAAAACCATAGCCTTGACTAGACGGACCTTAGTTGGCAAAGTAATGTCTGTGCTTTTGAATATGCTATCTAGGTTGGTCATAACTTTTATTCCAAGGAGTAAGTGTCTTTTAATTTCATGGCTACAATCACCATCTGCAGTGATTTTGGAGCCCCCCAAATAAAGTCTGACACTGTTTCCACTGTTTCCCCATCTATTTCGCATGAAGTGATGGGACCAGACGCCATGATCTTCGTTTTCTGAATGTTGAGCTTTAAGCCAACTGTTTCACTCTCCTCTTGCAATTTCATTAAGAGGCTTTTTAG
>SJYX01016331.1:443668-459746 GCA_006410675.1 Oreotragus oreotragus | reverse complement strand
GAAATAGATGGGGAAACAGTGGAAACAGTGTCAGACTTTATTTGGGGGGCTCCAAAATCACTGCAGATGGTGATTGCAACCATGAAATTAAAAGATGCTTACTCTTTGGAAGGAAAGTTACGACCAACCTAGACAGCATATTAGAAAGCGGAGATATTACTTTGTCAACAAAGGTCCATCTAGTCAAGACTATAGTTTTTCCAATGGTCATGTATGGATGTGAGAGTTGGATTGTGAAGAAAGTTGAGCGCTGAAGAACTGATGCTTTTGAACTGTGGTGTTAGAGAAGACTCCTGAGAGTCCCTTGGACTGCAAGGAGATCCAACCAGTCGATTCTAAAGGATATCAGTCCTGGGTGTTCATTGGAAGGAGTGTTGCTAAAGCTGAAACTCTAGTACTTTGGCCACCTGATGCGAAGAGTTGACTCATTGGAAAAGACTGATGCTAAGAAGGATTGGGGGCAGGAAGAGAAGGGGACAACAGAGGATGAGATAGCTGGATGGCATCACTGACTCAATGGACATGAGTTTGGGTGGGCTCCGGGAGTTGGTGATGGACAGGGAAGCCTGGCATGCTGTGATTCATGGAGTTGCAAAGAGTTGGACACGACTGTGTGACTGAACTGAACTGAGCTGAGAGTAACCTACACATAAGTATGTACTCAGTCATTTCAGTCATGTCCGACTCTTTGCCACCCTATGGAATACAGCCTGCCTGACTCCTCAGTCCAAAGGGTACCCCAGGTGCCACTGCTGGACTGGGTTGCCATGCCTTTCTGCAGGAGATCTTCCAACCCAGAGACTGAATCTCCATTTCCTGCATTATAGGTGGATTCGTTACCAACTGAGCTCAGGGAAGCCCCAACCTACACATATAACCAGTTCCGTCTCTATCCTTCGTTCCATAATTCAATGGATTTTCCCCCAGAAGTCTCTCTCTCTCTATATATATATTTTAATATGTGGTCAATAGTTTCATTTCCTTGCTTCAGTAGTTTTTCTTGCCTAGGATGTTCTATGCCTTCTCCACTCTGCCTCCCACCCCATTTCTTTAACGTGTCTTCAGTTCAGTTCAGTTCAGTGGGTCGGTCGTGTCCAACTCTTTGTGACCCCATGAATCGCAGCACGCCAGGCCTCCCGTCCATCGAGTCCGTGATGCCATCCAGCCATCTCATCCTCGGTTGTTCCCTTCTCCTCCTGCCCCCAATCCCTCCCAGCATCAGTCTTTTCCAATGAGTCAACTCTTCCCATGAGGTGGCCAAAGTACTGGAGCTTCAGCTTTAGCATCATTCCTTAGGCACTGAGTAATCCATTACTGCTTCAGTTTAGAAACCCCTCCTCCTGAAGTCCTTCTCTGCTGTCCTCATCACCCTCCTCATCCTATGTTTGGGTTGAGCATTTCTTCCTTGCGCTCTAGCTACTAAAACTTGTGCATGTGTGCTAAGTCGCTTCAGTCATGCTGGTCTCTTTACGAACCTAGGGACTGAAGCCCGCCAGGCTCCTCTGTCCACTGGATTCTACAGGCAAAAATACTGGACTAGGTTGCCATGCCCTTCTCCAGNATGTTTGGGTTGAGCATTTCTTCCTTGCGCTCTAGCTACTAAAACTTGTGCATGTGTGCTAAGTCGCTTCAGTCATGCTGGTCTCTTTACGAACCTAGGGACTGAAGCCCGCCAGGCTCCTCTGTCCACTGGATTCTACAGGCAAAAATACTGGACTAGGTTGCCATGCCCTTCTCCAGGGGATGTTCCCTACTCAGGGATCGAACATGTGTCTTTTAATCTGTCTCCTGCATTCTAGGTGTATTCTTTACCACTAGCACCACCAGATAGTAAGGGCAGAGCATAGCCGTGTTGCTTTGTTACATCTCTTCATCTGTATTGCAAGTTCCTTGCATGCTTGAACCATTTTCAACCCATCTATGTAATAGAGGGCGGAAGGACTCAAGCTGTCATAATTTTGAAATAATAAAATCTTGTCTAAACTAAGAAAATGGGTGGACTTATGGCTGATTCTTCTTGATGTTTGACAGAAAACAATAAAATTCTGTAAAACAATTATCCTTCAATTAAAAAGTAAAGTGGAAAAAAACCAATAGAAAAAAAAAGACTAAGTCGAAATCCCTCTTTAAATGATGATTATTAGTAAATGGATACATCCAGGTAACCATCACTATAAAATAAGCAAGAGAAATATTTTTCAGTTTGTAAGTTTCCCCTGTGCCCTTTCTTTGTCAATCACCCCACCTTCTGCTGCTCTGGCCCCAAAGCAACCATAGGTCTGTTTTGTGTCACTATAGATTAGATGTAACTTTTTTGGTTTAAATTTCTCAGAATCTGTCAAAATATTATCTGAGGAGGTTGTGCCACTTTCCATTTCCACTGGCATGTATGAGCATTCTAGTTGTTCCACAAATTGTCAGCAGTTACTAGTGTCAGTCTTTTTTAATTTAAGTCATTTTAGCTAGTGTATTTCTTTGTGCCTTTAAGACTTTACAAAAGTTAAAGGGACTAATTCAGGTGATTAAAAAATTGATCAAGTCTCTTTAGATGACCCCAACCATCCTTCCTCTGTGTATATGTGCATGCTATTCTATCAAGAGATCTAGCTTATTTCCTCTCCTCTTTAGTCTGGGATGGCATTTGAAATGGTTTTGACCAACAAATGGAGCAGAAGTGATGCTCTTGTAATTCTGAAACCAAGACTTAAAAGGATTGACAGCTTCTACTTCAGGATACATCCAGGTAACCATCACTATAAAATAAGCAAGAGAAATATTTTTCAGTTTGTAAGTTTCCCCTGTGCCCTTTCTTTGTCAATCACCCCACCTTCTGCTGCTCTGGCCCCAAAGCAACCATAGGTCTGTTTTGTGTCACTATAGATTAGATGTAACTTTTTTGGTTTAAATTTCTCAGAATCTGTCAAAATATTATCTGAGGAGGTTGTGCCACTTTCCATTTCCACTGGCATGTATGAGCATTCTAGTTGTTCCACAAATTGTCAGCAGTTACTAGTGTCAGTCTTTTTTAATTTAAGTCATTTTAGCTAGTGTATTTCTTTGTGCCTTTAAGACTTTACAAAAGTTAAAGGGACTAATTCAGGTGATTAAAAAATTGATCAAGTCTCTTTAGATGACCCCAACCATCCTTCCTCTGTGTATATGTGCATGCTATTCTATCAAGAGATCTAGCTTATTTCCTCTCCTCTTTAGTCTGGGATGGCATTTGAAATGGTTTTGACCAACAAATGGAGCAGAAGTGATGCTCTTGTAATTCTGAAACCAAGACTTAAAAGGATTGACAGCTTCTACTTCCTGGAGCCAGAAATTCACATGCTTTGCTGTTAGAAGCCCAACCTATATGGAAGTTACATCGCGGTTGACCAGATAGTGAAATTCTCAACTAGCAAATTGCCAGCTCCGTATCAGTAGGACTTCTCAGACGTTCCTGCCCTGTTAAGTCTCCACTTGGCCAGACCCTGTGAACCATCCTACTGAATCCACTCAACCCATAGTTGTGAGAGATAATAAAATGGCTGTTTTAAGCCACTGAGCTTGATGGTGTTTTGCTAAGTAGCAATGCTGCTGCTAAGTTACTTCAGTCATGTCCGACTCTGTGTGACCCCATAGACGGCAGCCAAACCAGGCTCCCCTGCCCCTGGGATTCCCCAGGCAAGAACACTGGAGTGTGTTACCATTTCCTTCTCCAATGCATGAAAGTAAAAAGTGAAAGTGAAGCCGTTCAGTCGTGTCTGACCCTCAGCGACCCCATGGACTGCAGCCTTCCAGGCTCTTCTGTCCATGGGATTTTCCAGGCAAGAGTACTGGAGTGGGGTGCCATTGCCTTCTCCATAAGTGGTAATAGATAACCAAAATATTAGTATACGAAATGCTTAACCTAAGGCTCATTTAATATTTGCCAAGCGTTAATACACCCATTCATTCAAAATGCATTCTTTGTATACTAAGCACTGTGCTAAATATTACAGCACTGCCATGTGTCTTGAGAAAAATAAAAGGAAATTACTTTCTTCTTTCACAAATGATAGCATTTAGTTATAACGTTTAGGAATCCTTTGACTATAAATCATTGACCCTCATTTGGCCTTGATCAAGAGTCTCTTTATTCCAATCAGGCCTCTCTGAGAGCCTGGAATAATTTCCCTAGGCATCGAGTACCATGAATCTTCCACACCCCTGAGTCTAGTGTAACCCTTGTCAGACCCAGGATACAACAACACCTGCAGCTTAAGAAACAGTGGAAACGTGACCTACTTCAGTCACGTCAGCAGAGAGTCTGTCTTGCAACAGTTCATTCTTTGAGTAAATGAGGTGCAGTCTTGAATAGCTGTAGGAGAGTAGATTGATTGCTGATGGAGCCCATTCAAGCAGCCCCATTCCCCACCACTCGATCACCCACCATTCAGCTCACCCACCGCTCAGCCGCAGTTCACAGGCAGCTGTGACACACTGAGTTCAGAGAAAGCACAGCGATTGCAGCTGCCTCGATGCCCAGAGCGCAGAACGCCCTTTTTGTCTCTTTGGAGAATGAAAGAGACAGGACGACCCACCGTACTGCACTCTGTCCCTGATGCTGCTCCTGTCCATCCTGTTCTCACAGCAAGGGACATGAGAGGCTCATTGATGGTTTGAGTTGGATGANCGATTGCAGCTGCCTCGATGCCCAGAGCGCAGAACACCCTTTTTGTCTCTTTGGAGAATGAAAGAGACAGGACGACCCACCGTACTGCACTCTGTCCCTGATGCTGCTCCTGTCCATCCTGTTCTCACAGCAAGGGACATGAGAGGCTCATTGATGGTTTGAGTTGGATGAGACCTACTGCAGGCCAAACTCACCATTTACCAGATCCAAGGAAAAGGAGGCCCCAGGAGGTTAAGTGATGCTCTACTAAATCATACAGGAATTGGAAGCATGGCTCAGACCACATGTCAGGTCACTAGAATCTTAATCATAGGTCTTTCCTATTTGAATATCCTGTCTCTCTGCTTCACTGGTGCTTGGGACTTTTTTTTTTTTTTTTCCTCTCCAATAACTGCTCATGCTTTGGAATAAATCTACTGTTTCCTCCAGAGTATAGATCATAGAGACCAGGATATGTGCCAGGACCGTATCTAAAACCTCATCACCTTCCTGTCACTAGCAACCTCTTACCTAAATGACTTCATGATTTAGTAATTCAGCAAAGTTTCCTGGATGACTAATATATAGAAAATTCTATATCTACAGTAAAAATCAGTATGTGGTAACTTTGTGTATGATAATCATTTAATTAAACATTCTAATGGAATGAATCCTGATTGTTTTCATGAAGCAGCGTTAAGTCATACAAATATTACAGAAATCAGACAAAGTGAACTTAGTCTAGAGCCTTGCTCTGGTACAATAGCATCAGCAAACAGCGGGCAGGTTGCTAGAAATGCAGGTTCTCAGGCTGTGCCCCAGGCCTGCTGAATCAGAAGAAGAGAAGACGTTAATCACTCAGTCGTGCCTGATTCTTTGCAACCCCATGGACTGTAGCCCGCCAGGCTCCTTTGTCCACGGAATTTTCCAAGCAAGAATACTAGAGTGGGTAGCATTCCCTTCTTCAGGAGACAGGAAAGCTTCCCAACTCAGGGATTGAACCCATGTGTCCAGCATTGCAGGCAGATTCTTTACCATCAATCAGAATCTACACTTGAATCAGATCCTCAGGAGGTTTCTACTCACATTGACATTTGAGAAATCTGAAACAGAGTACAGAGAAGCAGAGGAAGAAGGAATTATTTTGACTGATGTGATTAAGGAGGATCCTACAGCAGAGGGCAGCAGACTGATGTGCTTATCAAGGCACTTGGATCAGACAGACCTGGATTAAGCTGAAGAAAGTTACTTAAATGATTTGGCCATAAAATGGGCATGGCATTAGTGCCTGTCTCTTAGGGAGCAAGAAAATACTTGTTATGTGGAAATAAGGGGGTGTGGGGAATGAAGAAGTGGATAAGGGAAGGAGGGACACTAGAACTAAATAATCCACAGCACTGTGGCAGCTGAAGAGAATAGGTTTGGGTTTATTGTTGGCCAGGGGAAGCGATAATGCCATTAGCAAAAACAGAGAAGAAATTTCATCAAGTGGAAGATAAAAAGCAGGAGGCTAGCATGTCTAGTCTTTTCTCTGGGAATTTTGACCCTTGGATTTCCCTTCAACATGTCAGTCTCTGAACTCCAGACAATGCGCAAAATTGAATTCAGTGGAAGTAGAGGTGGATTCTTCCTCTCAGTTGCATTCCTCCACTATACTCCCCAGGGGCCCCTGAATATTTCCCTGAAATAGATACAGAGCAGCCCTTTAACTTCACTGTAAAAAGGCTCCCTAAATGCAGCTCGATTTTTCACTCCACATAGCATTTTGCTTTATGCACATAGTCATCTAATGTAAAGGGTAATTCGGGGTTGATAAATTAGCAGACAAGAAAGAGGCCTACCCAGAGCTCCAGTGAGCCGTTTAGCATTTGGTGAGCTCTGTAGAGCTCCGGTCACTTCCCACACACAGAGGTAGTAAATATCCCTTTCCGGATGGTACTTGGGGAGAACGCCTCTGCATTTTGATACTCTGTAAAGTGCATTCCTGCGAGCAGCAGTCATTTCATGTCCTAGGTTAGAACTTTGGAGCCATACTTCTGGGGGTCTTTTTAGTTCAGTGGGGAAACTCTACTCCAGGGAGATGTCATGACTTCCTGGGATCCTTATTCAGCTAGTTATCTAAGTGAGTTATTTGGGCACTTTCCTTTCTTTCTTTCTTTTCCCCATCCCTCTCTCCCCACTGCCTTCTCTGTCTCTGTTTCTCTCTCTCCTTCCATGACTTTTCCTTGCAGGTGAAAAGTTAGTGATGTTGAATAAAAGTCAGTGTGTTAGTCACTCAGTCGTCTCCGACTCTTTGAGACCCCGTGGACTATAGCCAACCAGGTTCCTCTTTCCATGGAATTCTTCAGGCAAGAATACTAGGGTGGGTTGCCATTTCTTTCTCCAGGGGATCTTTCCAACCCAGGAAAAGAACCCAGGTCTTCTGCATTGCAAGCAGATTCTTTACTGTCTCAACTGTTGGGGTTAGATAAATATAACTATAAAATTAAATCAAGTCAGGCTTAAACAGGGAGCATGCATTGAGATAATTCTGTTTCATTCATTATTGAGATGCAGTAGTTTTTTTTAATATAGTTGACTTACAATGTCATGTTAGTTTCAGGTATATAGCAAAGATATATATATGTATATATAATGTAGAATATTATATATATATATAATTATACCAGTTATAACTATATCAGTTATAGATATAGATCTATAATAGTATTTTCAGATTCTTTTTCCTTATAGGTTATTATAAAATATTCAAAATAGTTCCCTGTGCTATACAGTAGGTCCTTATTGGCTATCTATTTTTATATATAGTAGTGTGTACATGTTAATCCACAATTCCTAACTTATCCTTCCCCTTCTTTTCCTTTTGCTAACCATAAGTTTGTTTTGCATAACTGTTTAGGTCTATTTCTGTTTTCTATATAAATTCAGTTGTGAGATGCGATTGTCCAATTGTGACCCAGTGTAATGGCTCATCTGGCTTAGGAACCGAGACTCCTACTCAAGGTTAAACTCAATATGAATCTATAGTATGAGGTATCTGACCAAAAAAAAAAAGGAAGAAAAAATAAAAAGGGTCTTATAAATATCATCTCAGATGAAGCTCAAGCTGATGGGGGTGAAGGTTATATGCATTCCAAAGGACCTGGGTATTAAGATATTAAAGTCTCTCCTAACTCCAAAAGTTCACTCCTCTGGGAAAATTGTTTCACTAAATTTAGCAGCTTCAAGCTGGTAAGTTGAGAAGAAACAGGAGATAAGGTGAGCTTTTTTAAAACTTGAAAATTGCATATGTGAGCTCTGAATTCAGCATCTTCATTCCTTTGTAAGGAGCTGGCTTTTCCATTAGGGCTCCCTGTGGGCCTAAGCTCTGTAGAAGGAAGCAGCTGCTTTTGAGGTGATGGGCTGACTATATGTAAAGGAAGTCCATTTGCCTTGCAGGTCCTATGCTAGTGGACTGTTTACTGGAATCATGATTATTTTTGATAATCTGTACAATCATTTTGCTGCCAAATTCCTTGTTTCAGGTTAACATCCTCTGGTTTTTAGGTGATGCAGTGAAGATACTAGACGAGATGGCAACAAGCCTGGCTTCATTTCTTTTAAAAAACCTTTTATTTATTTCCTTATCTTTATTTCAGTCTGGGTTGGATCGTCATTGCTGGGTGCGGGGTTTTCTCTCGTTGCTCTCTGCTTGTGGCGAGCAGGCTTCTCATCGCACTGGCGTCTCTCGTTGTCAGCAGGGCTCTAGGGCATGGGCTTTGGTACGTAAGGCACGCAGGCTTAGTTGCCCCTCAGCGTGTGGAATCTTCCCTGACCAGGAATCGAACCGGTGTCCCCTGCATTGGCAGGCACATTCTCAGCCACTAGACCAGTAGGAAAGACTCTGGCTACGTTTCTGTCTCCGACAAATTGCTGATAGTGAGCCACTTACATTCTCTGCCTCTACTTTACTACTCACTGAATTGAGTCATTCCAGTCCCTGGCATTTGTGTAGAAGCTGACAGTTTTAAGTCACCTTTATGGTCATTTTTTTCTTCATTAGAATCTCCAAATTACCCAATGAAGAGATCAGGATGATATTGATATAGATTTTTAAAAATCGTTTTACTGAAGAGGAAACCCACAGGATGATAAATCAAGTGCTTGCTTAAGGTTAGACTGCAATAAATGAGGAAGAATGTCCTTGAACTCAGAGTTTTTGACTTTCATCAAAAGACACAAAGTTTGAAAAGATAAAGTTATGACTCTCATGCAAATATAAAGTGAACATATTATTTTATTTAACTTGTTAATTAATAAGAATGACAGATATTACAACTGGTTCAAAGGAAAACTCAGAAATATCACACATTATAACGTGATCAGAAATGCTGCAATCAATGTATAAATGAATTTTTAAATAATTTCCCCCCAAAATGTTCAATAACCATAGCGTGATAATCCACTGCATTCCATGGAGATAATTTCTATTTCTATAAATAAAAATTATTTGTATTACTGTTAGTTGTCTACAACTTGTAGGATTGTAAAATAACTCAAAGATAACGTGAGGCAGAGACAACTTTAATGGGTGAGCATCTTACAAAATGTTTAACAATAGCTTCCTAAACTCAAAATGTAATGTTCTCATTGTACAAATCCACATCCCAAAGAATAATCTTTTTTTTCTCTCTGATCCCACAACTGATCATCCATGATGTTAGTTATATAGATATCAATATTTTAGAGTTGTTAGCATTCAGGAATAGATGCTAAAATACTCAGGTAATTATCATATGGTAAAAAAAATTTTTTTAACATAATGATTAGCATTTATTGGGCACTTACTATGTACTGAGAGCCAATAGCATCTATTAATAAATGACTGTGTTTTTCTTATGTCATATAATCATCAAAGCAATCTTATGACATAAGGGCCGATTTTTCAGACGAGAAAACAATCATGAATACAGAACTTATACCAAGCATCCATTTAATATTCAGTAGAATAAGATCCTAGATTTTAATATTTTTGTAGTACTGAAATGAATCACATTATGCATAAAACACTTAACTGCCCTATACTTGAATTTGACCATCTAAAATGGAGGCGATAATATAAAAATATAGTGCTATTAATGCCAAGAGGGACTCAAGAAATTTAGGAACAAAAATATTATATCAGCCTCAGAGTATATCACTAAGAGTTATCTGTGAAATCTCCATGTGAAGTGAATGGTTTTCATCAATGCCTCTCATAGGACTCCTACCGAGAGACTGTTCTGGAAGAGAGAGGTAGGGAGTATATGTCTCTAGTTATAACAGAAAAAGCACTCTCAATTAAACCACGGTCTTCAGAACTGGACAAAGATAACACTTCCCCTGAGCAATTTACAAGATTTATTTAACCTATCTGAGCCTCAGTTTCTTCATCTTAAAATGGATAAAGTACCATTACAGACCTCAGATGGCCTCATGGGTTAAATGAGATAAAGCATTTAGGATTATGCTTGGCATGTGGTAGAATTCAACAAATGGAAATTTATATGATTTATTGTTATTGTTAGGTCCCCTGTGTTCAAATTCAGCATCCGCCTTTAATATTAATATTACTTTACATTTTAAATAATGACTTTGTCTGGAAACAATTTTAGGTAATAGATGCTTTGGAGCGCATATTTCCTGACCCTGCCATCTCTCTGGGGGTTCTCTCATATGCCCTCGGGGAGCTGTGCTTTCTCCACTGAGAATATGAGGCTGGCTCTTCAGTGTCCCTTTGACTTTCGTGTTCTAAGGCAGGCTGTGCATCTTGCCTCTGACATCAGAATACGGAAAGGGACCGGGCACAGTTTAACTCTGCTGCAGTAGGAGTAATCCTTAGCTTTTGTTGGGATGAGCAACTTGAGACACTACTCTCTTGATTTGGAAAAGTTGACTTTTAAATTGCTTAAATCAAATCTCTCACTTCCAAAAGTACCATTTATAAAGCATTATGAATGTAACCCAATTCAGCCCTTATTCTACTTTGTTTCAGGTTGTTATTGAACTATGGAGGGCATAGACATGGAAGGATGACGTCCCTCTCCTCCAGGGACTCAATGTCTAGTTGGGAAGCCCAATAGTCACAAGGAAGCAATTCATGCTAGATTTAGAAAGTTAACATTAGAAATTAAATCCAGAGGTTAAAAACCATTGGCCGGTAGGCCAGCTTGACCTGCAGATATGTATATTTTGAATGCTGTTGCAATCTTTCCAAGTTTAAATATAAAAATCACAGTTTTCTAAATTAAAATAAAAGTAGATCTGATAAGAAATTTGGGATTTCAGGTATCTCCCTAACATGGACTTTAAAATCCTATCCAGCAACCCTGAGTGATCTGTGAGCAGTAATAGTCACTTCTAAAAGGCTCTAGGGCTATATAGTTCACCATATCCAGTTTAAATTACTGATTTATCCTAACTACTCAGTCCCTGAGTATATTTGATCATGTGACCCTGGAAATAGTGACCCCTAAGGAGTATAATGTGTCCAGGAGAAGAGATAAATTCATTTCAACAGGGTAATGAAGCTGGGAAAATAGCAAAGTAAAATGTGAACATCTACTGTGTTTCTCATATGTCACATACATTTTCTCAATTAATTTTGCAATGACTGTCTTAAGTAGGTAGCACTATAACACTTTCATGTTTGAGAAAAATGAGGCTCAGAGATTATTTAAAAATAGCCTAATTGGCAGAGCTAAGATGTAATTCCAATATAGCAGACAGAAAATAACCCAAGAAGATTTTATTTTTAAATGGATATATTTGCTTTGTAGTTTATATTAATCAGGACAGAGTAAGCTCTGCTGTAGTAATAAACACCACTATATCAATGACTCAACATATAGTAGTGGGCTCAGCAAACTCTAGGGCAATAAGCCTCCTTACCTGAGGCAACCAGTGAACTCAGCGGTTTCTGTCTTGTGGCTTCATCATGGCAACAAGAGTTTCCCACAATTGCTACTGCAAGAGGAAAGGGGAGGGAGGGTGGTCAACCATTCTGCATGGCTTTCACTGTCTCAACCTAGACATGTTACTTCTGTTCACAGTCCATTGTTCAAAATTAATGGAATGGCCCTGTTAAAAAGCAAAGAGCCTGGCAAGTCTGTGTGCCCAGGAAGGAGAGGGGCTACATGTAAGTAAACATGAGTAATGTTTATCACGATCACCTTTAGCGAGTTATAGAAACTCTTTGTCTCACCTTTGTTTCTAGGAATGGATAATAAAATCTTTCTCACAAGATTTTAGTGATGGTTTGAGATGCTGTTCATAAAGTCCTGTGTACAGTGGATGACTTCTAATGATTGATAAAGGCATCTGTTTGATTTGCTAAATCTGATAAACAGAATGAGAGATCACAGTGCTTTTACTGTGCGGAATTAGGCAAATGAGTTGTAGCCTCAGTTCCAATACTGATGGTTAGTAGCTGTGGGAAACTCTCTGAAGTTTCATCCAAAGGGTGCAGGTATGCATGCTAAGTCACTACAGCCATGTCAAACTCTTTGCAACCCTATGGACTATAACCCTCCAAGCTCCTCTGTCCATGGGATTCTCCAGGCAAGAATACTGGAGTGGGTTGCCATGCCCTCCTCCAGGACATCTTCCCGACCCAGGGATGAAACGCAGGTCTCTTACATCGCCTAGCATTGGCAGGCTGGCTCTTTACCTCTAGCACCACCTGGGCAGCCCTTATCTAAAGGGTTAGAGGGTGAAAACACATGGGCACTGGGTTTTCCTCTGCTCCCATAGTCTATGTCTATGTATAGCTTCCTTCAGAACAACTGTAAATGTTGTCTACCAGCACCTCGCACAATCCTCTGACTCAGAGTTAGTTGTTCCATTGGCAGAAATATAGATTAAAAAAAATTTCCCATTTGAGGATTCTACCATGTAGGGCGTCCAGCACTATGTTAGCTTAAAAAAAAAATTTGAGGAAATAAGTGACTCCCTGTATTAAGACATCTCAGGCTGACATTAAAAATCCCATGGACTGGGTGGCTTGAACTGCAGATTGTTTTGTCATAATTCTGGAGGCCAGGATTTCAAGATTAAGTTGTTGTCAGGGCCGGTTTCTGATGAGCGCGGTCTACCTGGCTTGCCAACGGCTGCCTTTTCGCTGTCCTTACACAGCCTTTCACTGTGTGCATGCATGCCTAGTGTCTCTCCATGTCCTTAGAAAGTCATCAGTCTTATTGGATGAGGGCTTCACCCTTGTGATGTTAATTACCCTTTATTACCTCCTTATAGACTCTATCTTCAAATACACTTACATTAAGAGATACGGCTTCAACATATGAATTCGCAGGGGACATCATTCAGTCCGTAATACCACCATAAACCAAGATGATTGAAAATATGGCCCTAGAATCTGGACCATAAAAAATGCTTTAAAAGGATTCCCTTTTCTACAGGATACAGTGATTTTCAATGGAAAAGGCTCTACTTTGGGAGCACTTTCTTATCAAATTCTTATCGCTTCTCTTGGTCTCTGCTTCTTATCTGTGAAATTAAGGTAGTAATGAAGCAATGTGTATGTTTTATCTCTAATCCAATCCAAAAGATTAATGGTGAAAACAAAAGAACTGAGACCATGTCTGGGATCAGCAAGAAAGTATTGTATGATTAACTACAGATGCTTTTTATGGGCACAGAAAGCGACAAAATGATATTCACAAAAGTTATGTATCTGAAATTCTTATATTCTGGTAAACTTTGAAGGACCTACCGGCTCTGCCATTATCACTCTATCAGTGAGCACAGTCCCTTTTAGAAAGAGTCCCTTAGACTTAGAAAATCAGAAACTAAACAGAATTTGGCCACTTTTTCAAGTCGAGACCTAAAAGCAGATTGGAAATAAATAATGGGGTCCTGATGCCCAAGGGGAGACCTCTGTCAGGCTGAGCAGGAGACATGGTGAAATGAAGTGAAAGTAACTCAGTCCTGTCCGAATCTCTGAGACCCCGTGGACTGTAGCCCGCCAGGCTCCCCTGTCCATGGGAGTCTCCAGGCAAGAATACTGGAGTGGGTTGCCATGCCCTTCTCCAGGGGATCTTCCCAACCCAGGGACTGAACCCAGATCTCCCTCATTGCAGGCAGATTCTTTACCATCTGAGCATGATGATATCCTGCTAGTTAGATAACCTGAGCAGAGACCCTGCTGTGCGTTCACCAAAAGGGGGCAGTAGAGGCCAGGTTCAGCAAAGTAGGCCAGAAGACCTGCGCTGGGCCCACAGCCGCTGCTCTCCGTTAGATGCCAGTCACCAGGAGAATGCATGAGGGGGAAAGCCTGATGCCTAAGTGACAGAGCAGGAGTGATTTTTCTTTCTTTCTTTCTTTCTTCTTCTTCTTTTTTTTTTTTTTTTTTTTGCCAAGGAGCACTTGTACCATGTGGAGAGAAAACTATGGCTTTCCATTTGCTTTTAAATCATTCCCCTCACCATCGTGAACTTACTGACCTGGACCAGCACTTTCACCCTAAGTAGGAATAGCAAATTGCACGTGTCTTGTTGACCTGGGAGGGCTGGGGCAGAGCGCCTGGCGATTTTCATTGCAACCCCCTGCCAGGGTTTATTTCCATCTCTTGGAGAAAGAAGGCTTGTTAGGGAGGACAATTAACTCATCAGCTACTATTAGCAGGGCCTAATGACTGCCAGGTTTTTCTGGGAAATCGCAATCCTCTCGCTGCCCTTCCCAGAAAGGACTTCCTCCTGCCGGGAGGCTGTTTAATCAGAACCACAAACAATCGTGAATCAGGGGAAGGCAGTGTACGAAGCAGTGTCTCTCCTGTGGGGAACCCAGTGACTGCAGAGGCAAAGCAGAACAAAACCTGCGTGCATCTCCCCGGGGCGTAGAGGCTGACTTCCTCCTGAGGGTGTGAGCAAGCTGCTCTCCGTCTCCCGGAAGACCTCGCGATGCTCATCTTGATCCTGCGGCTCACCCTCTTAGTGGTTTTACGTTCAGTCCACATCACATAAGTATGCTTATATCCTTTATATTTAAGAATTGAGCGGGTATTTATTCTGGCCATACATGCTAAACATTCTCCCCTCCCCTTACATTACTTTCTCCAAGACTGCTCCAGTAACCTAATTGAGTTCTTTTTTTTTTTTTTTTTTTAAATTCTTACCTCTTTCAATCCATTCATCACAATGATAGCCAGAGTGATTTTCAAAGAACATGGCTTTGTCAGATCACGGTCAGCAACTCTCTTGGAAATTTTCAGTGGTTTCTCACTGCATTTATAGTGAATTCTCAACTGTTTACCACGACCTACCATGCCAGGCTTGTCATGGAGCCTGCCCATTCTTCAACCCCACTTCAAGACACCATTCCCCATACTCATTCTGCTCCGTGTGCCTTTTTTTTTTCTTTTTTTTTTTATAAGTTTACTTTATTTTACTTTGCAATACTGTATTGGTTATGCCATACATCAACATGAATCTGCCATGGGTGTACACACGTGTACATCTGTGTGCCTTTTAAATCCTAGACAATAGAAAGTGTCTTCCTTTCTCAGTGCCTTGGTACCCCTTTGCTTTGTTGAGAATCTTCTCCACCTGCTCCTTACTTAGAGTCTACCCATTTTTCAAGCCTAAGCTTCAATGTCTCTTTTTCCATAAGTGTCTTTTCTGATTGTCGTAGAGGTTATAACAGTCAGTTAGGGCTGTTCTAGCAAAATACCACACCCTGGATGCCTTCAACTAGAGAAATTAATCTTCTTGCAGTTTTTGGAGTACAGACGGTCAAGGTCAAGGTGCTGATATGGCTGCTTTTTCCTAAGGTTTCTCTCCATAGCCTGCAGAGAAGCTTAGCCCGTGTTTTCTCCTCCTCTCCTCCACATTCCTGTTATTTCTTCCTCTTTTTGTAAAATATTTATTTGTGTATTTATTTCACTGTGCTGGGTTTTTAGTTGAGTCACTGTGGGATCTTTAGCTGCAGCTTGGGGGATCTAGTTCCCCAACCAGGGATCAAATCCAGGCTTCCTGCATTGGGAGCATAGAGTGTTAACCAATGGACCACCAGGGAAGTCTCCTTTTCCTCTTTTTGTAAAGACACCCATTATATTGAATTAGAGCCCCATTCTTATGCCCTCATTTAATTACCTCTATAAAGATCCTATTCTCTAAATATTGTCACAGTTGGAGTTAGGGCTTCAATACATGAATTGAGGGGGACACAATTCAATCCATAACAGAGATCTTTCCTTATCTACATTCCGATGAGATTATCTGTTATAGTACCCAGAGCTTTTCATTCATAACTTTCTTTCTATGTACTTTAAATTTTGTCATTATTTTAGAGCTTACATTTAATTGTCTGTTTATTTTTTATACATATATATATATATATTTTTTTACTTTATTTTACTTTACAGTGCTGTATTGGATTTGGCATACATTGACATGAATCCACCATGGG
>SJYX01016331.1:424358-437229 GCA_006410675.1 Oreotragus oreotragus | reverse complement strand
CTTACTCCTTGGAAGAAAAGTTATGACCAACCTGGATAGTATATTCAAAAGCAGAGACATTACTTTGCCGACTAAGGTCCGCCTAGTCAAGGCTATGGTTTTTCCTGTGGTCATGTATGGATGTGAGAGTTGGTCTGTGAAGAAAGCTGAGCGCCAAAGAATTGTTGCTTTTGAACTGTGGTATTGGAGAAGACTCTTGAGAATCTCTTGGACTGCCAGGAGATCCAACCAGTTCATTCTGAAGGAGATCAGCCCTGGAATTTCTTTGGAAGGAATGATGCTAAAGCTGAAACTCCAGTACTTTGGCCACCTCATTCAAAGAGTTGACTCATTAGAAAAGACTCTGATGCTGGGAGGGATTGGGGGCAGGAGGAGAAGGGGACGACCGAGGATGAGATGGCTGGATGGCATCACGGACTCAATGGACGTGAGTCTGAGTGAACTCCGAGAACTGGACAGGGAGGCCTGGCGTGCTGTGATTCATGGGGTCGCAAAGAGTTGGACACGACTGAGTGACTGAACTGAACTGACTCAACTGGACTATAGGTTGTGAAAGGGGAGAGTGAAGCACAAGACTGGTTAGTCATTTGGAACATGCTTACAGTACCTCTGATGCCAAGCAGTGGTTTTGGATGAATGAGAAAACGTTGGAAAATAGATGTTCAATTTACAGTTTTAATTACTGTACATGTTAAAAATCTGATTTCTCAAGTCCTGAACATATTAAAACAGATACAATCTCTTTTACTAAATTTGTAATTTTACAGAACGATACAAAGATCTATATGGGCTTCCCAGTGATTAAGCGATAAAGAATCCACCTGCAATACACAAGCCACAGGAGACTCGGGTTCAATCCCTGGGTTGGGAAGATCCCCTGGAGGAGGGCATGGCAACCCACTTCAGTGTTCTTGCCTGGAGAATCCCATGGGCAGAGGAGCCTCATGGATTAGAGTCCATAGAGTTGTAAAGAGCCAGACACAACTGAAGTGACTTAGCACGCATGCACCCATAAAGGTCTATATAGAAATAAATAATAAAGTAAATATCAAGAAAATAAAAAAATCTAAATATTAAGAAAAAACATAATCATAATTTCAAAACACCATAAAACTTGGGCCTGGGAATTTCCTGGCAGTTCAGTGGTTAGGACTCTGCTCTTCCCTTGCAGGGGACACCAGTTCAATCCCTGGTTGGGAAACTAAGATCCACCATGCTGTGCTGTGCATGATGCAACCAAAATAAAAGAAAAATCTCAGGCCAAAAAGAATAGAAAAATTTGTTTTCCAAGCCAATAAAAGAGCATTTTAATCAATAAATCATTATTTGATGAACATTCATTATAATTTTTTTCAAAATTATACTCACTAGCATTTTAGCTTCTCTGTACATTTCCTCATAAATGATACAGATGAACTGTAATCTTCCCTCTGATAAAAGATATAAACACACTGAATCAGTGAATGTGGACTTATTTTGAGAAGGGGTCTTTGAAGATGTAATTAATGTAAAGATCTTGGGAAGCAATCATGCTGGCCTGAAATCCAATGGCAAGCATCCTTATAAGAGAAAGACAGAGGGTGATTGGAGACATGGACACGTGGGTAAGGGATAAAGTCGTGTGGGAATGGAGGCAGATATTACAGTAATGGATTTATAAGCCAAGGAAGGGCAAAACTTTCTAGGAGCCTCCTGAACCTGGTAAAGAAGCATGGACTAGGTTCTTCCTCAGAACTTCCAAAGAAACCAACCTTACTGACACCTTGATTTCAGGCTTCTTGCCTCCAAAACTGTGAGAGAATAAATTCTTATCATTTCAAGCCACCAAGTTTTTGGTAATGTATTATGACAGCCTCAGAAAATTATAATGACTTCATTACCCGTTCATCTATTGATGAACACCTAGGCCATTTCCCTACGTTGGAAATCATAAATAATGCTGCGATAAACATAGGCATGCACTATCTTCTAAAATTAATGTTTTTGTGCCCTTCAAATACCCAGAAGTGGAATAGCTGAGTCATAGGATAGTTCTATTCCTAATATTGTGAGGAATCTCCATACTGTTTTTACATCATGACCTTGCCAATTTATAGTCCCACCAACAGTATATGACAATTCCCTGAACTCTACATCCTCTCCAACATTTGTTGTTTCTCATCTTTGGGGGTAAATAGCTATTCTAACAGGTGTAGAAGAATATCTCATTGTAGTTTGTATTATATTTTCCTAATTATTAGAGGGGCTTCCCAGATGGCTCAGTGATAAAGCATATGCCTGCCAAGCAGGAGATGCAGGAGATGTGGGTTCAGTCCCTGTGTTGGGAAGATCCCCTGGCATAGGAAGTGGCACCCAATTCTGGTATTACTGCCTGGGAAATCCCTTTGAGAGAGGAGCCTGGTGGTCTACAGAACAAGGGGTCACAATAGTCAGATACGACTTACTGACTAAACAACAAAAAATAACGAGACAGTGAACATCTTTTCATGTGCCTAGTTGCTATCTGCATGTCTTCCTTGGAAAAATGCTTACTCAGATATCTGTCCATATAAGATTTGCAAATATTTTCTCAATTCCAGTACACTAGCTTTTAGTTTTCCTTATTTTTTTTTTTCACTGTGAAGAGCAGAAACTTCTTTTTGTTGTTCAGTCCCTCAGTCCTGTCCAACACTTTGTGACTCCATGGACTGCACCTTCACCATCTCCTGGATCTTGCTCAGACTCATGTCCATTGAGTTGATGATGTCATCTAACCATCTTGTCCTCCATTGTCCCCTTCTCCTCCTGCCTTCAATCTTTCCCAGCATCAGGGTCTTTTCTAATGAGTCAGTTCTTCACTCAGGTGGCCAAAGTATTGGAACTTCAGCTTCAGCTGAGTATTCCAATAAATACTTAGGATTGATTTCCTTTAGTTTTTCTAAAGTGAAGCCTAAAGGATGACTTTTTTCCTTGAGGAAAAAGCATATTTTCAACTTCACAGACCTTTGTTGGCAAAGTAATGTCTCTGCTTTTTAATATGCTGTCTAGGCTGGTCATAGCTTTTCTTCCAAGCAGCAAGAGTCTTTTCACTCCATGCCTGCAGTCACCATCTGCAGTGATTTTGGAGCCCAAGAAAATAATGTCTGTTACTGTTTCCTTTGTTTCCCCATATATTTGCCAGGAAGTGCTGGGACCAGATGCCATGATCTTAGTTTTTTGAATGTTGAGCTTTAAGTCATCTTTTTCACTCTCCTCTTTCACCTTCATCAAGAGGCTCTTTAGTTCCTCTTTGCTTTCTTCCATAAGGGTGGTGTCATCTGCATATATGATCTTTGAAGTATATATCTTTGAGCTAATCCCATTTGTTTATTTTCCATGTTGTTTCCTTTGCCATTGGAATCAGTTCCAAAATAACATAGATAAGATCAATGTCAGTAATTTTATCACTTATATTTTCTTCAAGGAATAATATTAATTCAGGTCTTGTATTCAAGTTTTAATCAATTTTGAGTTAATTTTTGTGTATGGTATAAAATAGTGGTCTAAAATCATTCTTTTGCCCAGCTTTCCCAACATCATTTATTGAAGAGACTTTTTCTCAATTGCATATTCTTTGCTTCTTTGCCAAAAGTTAATTGTCATAAATAAATATTAATTCTCCACATATGTGTGGCTTTATTTTTGGTTTCTCAAATCTTTTCCACTGATCTGTGTGTATGTTTTTCTGTAGGCACCATATTGTTTTGATTATTATAGTTTTACAGTATAGTTTGAAATCAGGGTGCATTATTTCTACAGCTTTGTTCTTAAGATTATTTTGGTTATTAGGGTCACTTGTGATTTCACACAAATTTTAGAATTATTTGTTCTAGTTCTGTGAAAGATGGCATTGGATTGTTGATAGGAATTGCACTGAATTTGTAGATTGCTTTGGGTAGTGTGGACATTTAATAATACCAATTCTTCCAACCTCTGAACACAGAACATGTTTTCACTCATTTGTGTCTTCTTAGGTTTCATCAGCATCTTACAGTTTTCAGTGTACACGTCTTTAATTTCCTTGGTTAAATTTATTTGTAGTTACTTTATCATCTTTTATGAAATTGTAAATGAAATTGTTCTCTTACTTTTTATTTCTGATAGTGTGTTTAGTGTGTAGAAACACCATAGCTTTCTGTATATAGATTCTATATCCTGCAACTTTGCTGAATTTATTAGTTCTAAGCGTGGTTTGTTGGAGTCTTCAGGGTTTTCTATATATAGTATCTTGTCATTTACAAATAGTGACAGTTTTGCTTCTTACCTTCCAATTTGGATTCCTTTTATCTCTTTTTCTTGCTCAGTTGCTGTGGCTAGGACTTCCAACACCATGTTGAATAGTAGTGGAAATAATGAGAATCCTTGTCTTATTCTCAGAGGAAAAGTTTTCAGCTTTTTATTGTTAAGTATGATGTTAGCTGCAGGCTTGTCACATGTGACCTTCATTATGTTGAGGTATGTTCCCTCTGTGCTCACTTTGTCTTTAGTTACTAGGGACCCATCAACACTTTTATCTAAAAGAACCACACTAAGTACCTAACATGTATCTGATTGAACAATTACAGTTCAGGGACAGAATATACTACTTTTCATGAATACAATCTATTATTTTTCACAACAAAGTTATAATGCATGAACAATTTAATGTAAGTTGGGACATGTATTGCACTAGCATTCCAACATCAAGGATGTCTCTGCGAACATACTTGAGAATGTATGGAGCACTGGGAATCTGAGTCTTTCTGTGCAGCTCCAAATATGCTTTTATATATTTTCCAATTTTTTTTTTTTTCTCCAGAGCAGAGTTAGTTTCTCCCATATGTGCCACTGCAACCTAATGAACAGGCCTCTGGCAAACATTCAGTTCAGTTCAGTCGCTCAGTCGTGTCCGATTCTTTGCGACCCCATGAATCGCAGCACACCAGGCCTCCCTGTCCATCACCATCTCCTGGAGTTCACTCAGCCTCAAGTTCATTGAGTCTGTGATACCATCCAGCCATCTCATCATCGGTCATCCCCTTCTCCTGTTGTACCCAATCCCTCCCAGCATCAGAGTCTTTTCCAATGAGTCAACTCTTTGAATGAGGTGGCCAAATTACTAGAGTTTCAGCTTTAGCATCATTCCTTCCAAAGAAACCCCAGGGCTGATCTCCTTCAGAAAGGACTGGTTGGATCTCCTTGCAGTCCAAGGGACTCTCAAGAGTCTTCTCCAACACCACAGTTCAAAAGCATCAGTTCTTCAGCACTCAGCCTTCTTCACAGTCCAACTCTCACATCCATACATGACCACAGGAAAAACCATAGCCTTGACTAGATGGATCTTAGTCAGCAAAGTAACGTCTCTGCTTTTGAATATACTATCTAGGTTGGTCATAACTTTTCTTCCAAGGAGTAAGCGTCTTTTAATTTCACGGCTACAATCACCACCTGCAGTGATTTTGGAGCCCCAAAAAATAAAGTCTGACACTGTTTCCACTGTTTCCCCATCTATTTCCCATGAAGTGATGGGACCGGATGCCATGATCTTTGTTTTCTGAATGTTGAGCTTTAAGCCAACTTTTTCACTCTCCTCTTTCACTTTCATCAAGAGGCTTTATTAAATGTTAAAAAAAAAAAAAGAAAGAAAGAAAGTTGTTGGAAGAAAGGAGCCAGTCTCTCTCTTACTGGTTAGCTGTCAATTCTCCAGGGTTTTTTCTCTTCTTTATAAGGCTAAAATATGACATAGCTAAGGACCCCTGCAGAGAGAGTAGGGAGAAAAACAGATGGTATAGTTGGCCTAGGAAAGCAGGTACCACAGAAAATTTGAGCAGACTCTTGTAGTGTGAAAGAAATGATAAAACAGAAAGGCATGAATTTTAGAGAGACAGAATTCAGGCTCTAAAAGTTATTTAGTATTGGATAATCTTGACCAAGTGCTTTAATATAGTGGGCCTCACTGTTTCTATCTTTAAAATGGAGGTAATACCCACCTCATAGGAGTATGCTGAGAATAAACTGATGTGAAGATATGATTCTCTTGGTATATACTTCATCTGTCTATGTAGAGGTTGGAGGCAGGAAAAAGATAGAAAGGACACATTAATGGTAACTCTTTCTATGTTTGGGTTTTTAAAATAGAGAATCACATATCCCTGTACTTAGGGAATGCTACATCTTTTTAAGACTCACAAAGTCTTCTCCAGTCACACTTATACCAAACTAGAAGCAAACCAGACAGAACTGCAGTCCCTAATGTTACTAGTTTACAATAAAAGATTAAGCAATTCATTTTCTGTAGCTGAGCTGTGGTTTCTTTGTCTAAAAGGAGAAAGAGAATCCTTTAAGACTAAAATATTTTAAGCATATTTAAGCTCATCGTGAAATCTCCCTCCCCCTGGCACTTAGAATTAAAAGTATGTATTAGTTCATAATAACTTTTTCAATATTTTCAGTTCTTTTTTGCACAGATGTGGGTCATCTTCCCATTCTGTTTTGAACACTTACTGTGTGTTCAACTGAACAAGTGATTTTAATGTTTATAGTGACCTGATAAAGAAGGAAAAATTATTATCCTTACATTTCAAATGAGGAAACTGAGGCTTGAAGACAGAAAGTAGCTTTCTGAAGGTTTTGCAAGTAATAAATCGGAGTTAAGATTTGAAACCATAACTGTTCTCTGACTTAAAATCCTACACTTAATAGATCTGTTTCAACTTCTTTGATCCTTGAGTGCAGGCATGTAGTGTCCCTCATCTGTGTACCCTTGAACAGACAGACTGTGTCTTCCCACGAGGNTGAGGCTTGAAGACAGAAAGTAGCTTTCTGAAGGTTTTGCAAGTAATAAATCGGAGTTAAGATTTGAAACCATAACTGTTCTCTGACTTAAAATCCTACACTTATTAGATCTGTTTCAACTTCTTTGATCCTTGAGTGCAGGCATGTAGTGTCCCTCATCTGTGTACCCTTGAACAGACAGACTGTGTCTTCCCACGAGGGCTTCCCAGATGCTCAGTGGTAAGGAATCTGCCTGCCAGTGTAGGAGACATGGGTTGGATCCCTGGTTCAGGAAGATCCCCTGGAGGAGGAATCGGCAACCCACTCCAGTATTCCTGCCTGGAAAATTCCACGGACAGAGGACCCTGGTATGCTACAGTTCATGGAGCTGCAAAGAGTCAGACATGACTGAGCACATAGGCACAACGCCCCGTGAGGAGAGGTGGAGGAGAAAAAAATTCAGTAAGTAGCCTGATTCTGCTCTCTCTCTCCCTCTTTTTTTTTTTTAAACTGGGCTATGGTGGGAACTCAACATTCAGAAAACTAAGATCATGGCATCTGGTCCTATCACTTCATGGCAAATAGATGGGGAAGCAGTGGAAACAGTGACAGACTTTTTTTTCTCCAAAAAAAAGTCTTTTTTTTTTTTTTTACTCCAAAACCACCGCAAATGGTGACTGCAGCCATGAAATTAAAAGACGCTTGCCCCTTGGAAGAAAAGCTATGATCAACCTAGACAGCATATTAAAGAGCAGAGATATTACTTTGCCAAGAAAGGTCTGTATAGTCAAAGCTATAGTTTTTCCAGTAATTGTGTATGGATGTGAGAGTTGGACTATAAAGAAAGCTGACTGCCAAAGATTTGATATTTTTGAACCATGGTGTTGGAGAAGACTCTTGAGAGTCCCTTGAACTGCAGGGAGATCCAACCAGTCCATCCTAAAGGAGATCAGTCCTAAGTGTTCACTGGAAGGACTGATGTTGAAGCTGAAACTCCAATACCTTAGCCACTTGATGCGGAGAGCTGACTCATTGGAAAAGACCCTGGTGCTGGGAAAGACTGAAGGCAGGAGGAGAAGGGATGACAGAGGATGAGATGGTTGGATGGCATCACTGACTCAATGGACATGAATTTGAGTAAACTCTGGGAGCTGGTGATGGACAGGGAGGCCTGGTGTGCTGCTGTCCATGGGATCACAAAGAGTTTGGCACGACTGAGTGACTGAACTGAACTAAACTGATGGTGGGAACACTTGTAAGAATCGGGATCATAAGAATACTGGGTTTGAATTCTGGCTCTGACCTTGAATAAGTGACTCAGCTAGTCTGAGTCTTTCTAAAATGAAGGAGGTAGCACCACCTAGAACTTTGGAATCCTCATCAATAAAATAGGGGTTGTGACAGTGTCTATCTTTCAGACTTGTCTCCAGGATTTTTGTGTCAAAGTTTTTTGATATAAAAATCTTCAGAATGTGTCTGGAGTGTGAGGAGTGCTCAATAAATAAGTCCCAGGTACTGTCACTGTTCGTGGAAGCCTGGTGTGCTGCAGTCCATGGGGTTGCAAAGAGTCAGACATGACTGAGCTACTGAACAACAAGATATTCTTCCTAATGACTGTGAACGACACTTTGAACCTTCCAGACCCTTAGAGTCTTGGGTTTCATGTCTTTTGATGTGTTTCAAAACACTGTAGTACTTGTGTTGTCTAGAGATTTCAGCAGGGACAGGAAGACTTTTAATCTAAGCCTGAAGAAATTGTGTTTGTAGTAAAAAGCACAAATTCTGTCATCACCAGAGCTGGAGCTAACTCAGTAGCATATGGTCAGAGTGGAAGAAGACCAGCCGTGTGGGGAAGTGTATATTGCTTGGCGGTGGTGATTGCTGAGGACTTTGTGGTGGGTGAAACAATCAATTAGATTCAGAAGATGTTGGCCCTGATTTTGTTCCTGGTGTTAACCAATTGTTCAGCCTTAGGCAAGTCTCCACCTCTTTGAGCTTTGGTCTTCTCATGGTGAAATGAAGGTATTAATATTAATTTCATAGGGCTTTTGTTAGACTAAGTGAGAAGGTAGACAATACAGAGCCTGNTCTTGAGAGTCCCTTGAACTGCAGGGAGATCCAACCAGTCCATCCTAAAGGAGATCAGTCCTAAGTGTTCACTGGAAGGACTGATGTTGAAGCTGAAACTCCAATACCTTAGCCACTTGATGCGGAGAGCTGACTCATTGGAAAAGACCCTGGTGCTGGGAAAGACTGAAGGCAGGAGGAGAAGGGATGACAGAGGATGAGATGGTTGGATGGCATCACTGACTCAATGGACATGAATTTGAGTAAACTCTGGGAGCTGGTGATGGACAGGGAGGCCTGGTGTGCTGCTGTCCATGGGATCACAAAGAGTTTGGCACGACTGAGTGACTGAACTGAACTAAACTGATGGTGGGAACACTTGTAAGAATCGGGATCATAAGAATACTGGGTTTGAATTCTGGCTCTGACCTTGAATAAGTGACTCAGCTAGTCTGAGTCTTTCTAAAATGAAGGAGGTAGCACCACCTAGAACTTTGGAATCCTCATCAATAAAATAGGGGTTGTGACAGTGTCTATCTTTCAGACTTGTCTCCAGGATTTTTGTGTCAAAGTTTTTTGATATAAAAATCTTCAGAATGTGTCTGGAGTGTGAGGAGTGCTCAATAAATAAGTCCCAGGTACTGTCACTGTTCGTGGAAGCCTGGTGTGCTGCAGTCCATGGGGTTGCAAAGAGTCAGACATGACTGAGCTACTGAACAACAAGATATTCTTCCTAATGACTGTGAACGACACTTTGAACCTTCCAGACCCTTAGAGTCTTGGGTTTCATGTCTTTTGATGTGTTTCAAAACACTGTAGTACTTGTGTTGTCTAGAGATTTCAGCAGGGACAGGAAGACTTTTAATCTAAGCCTGAAGAAATTGTGTTTGTAGTAAAAAGCACAAATTCTGTCATCACCAGAGCTGGAGCTAACTCAGTAGCATATGGTCAGAGTGGAAGAAGACCAGCCGTGTGGGGAAGTGTATATTGCTTGGCGGTGGTGATTGCTGAGGACTTTGTGGTGGGTGAAACAATCAATTAGATTCAGAAGATGTTGGCCCTGATTTTGTTCCTGGTGTTAACCAATTGTTCAGCCTTAGGCAAGTCTCCACCTCTTTGAGCTTTGGTCTTCTCATGGTGAAATGAAGGTATTAATATTAATTTCATAGGGCTTTTGTTAGACTAAGTGAGAAGGTAGACAATACAGAGCCTGGCATACGTTAGGAATTTAAGTACTTATGGAAAGTCGGTTTGTAATCTTTTATTCACACTTAAGCAACTTCTGACACCTTTCAGAGAAGTCAAGACAATATGTTCACAGAAAAATAGAATTTTCAATTTGAACAGCACTCTCAAGATAATGTTATCCCACCTTCCTCCATACTTTTCATTTACCTGTGTTTGTTCAGTCAATTATTTATTCAACAAACATAGAATGTCTGTTCTGTATAAAACATAAGGGAAAGGGAAACCAGAGCAGGGAGCATTTACCATCTCTTTGTCTACCTGTTTTTCGTTCTTTCCCAAGGGAAAGAAGTAGAAATCTTTCAGATTGCAAGAGACACATAGGACCGTGTTCACAGCTAGACAGAATTTTTGTTTATTAAACCATTATGCTCCATTTTATGCTCTTTTACTCTCTCTCCACCCCAGATTTATGTGATTGGTGTTATTTAAAAGGACGGATAATTTTATGTGGGGTCCAGGCAAGCAGGTTGTGCCCACTCTTAACAAAACCACATAAGTTGACTGACCACAGCTTAGGTTCCTGTACTGTGATGCTAGCCATATCATGATAAAGTTTCAAGATCTAGTGATTGACTTGCATTCAGACAGAACCCTATGGCCTTCAACCTGGCTCTATAGGAGCCCCACATTGGAATGAACATGGCATAAACAGTTGCCTTAAAAATATTATTGTTTGATTGATGTTTATCTTTGTGTGTATAACTTTCTTGAAATGAAAACTATTTGGCAACAAAAAGAATTAGGTATTTCTATATCCTCTAATCCACTGTCCTCACTTGGGAGAAGGGTGGCATTTTCCAGTGTGTGATGATATTTTGGTTATCACAATTAGATGGGAGATACTATTGGAATCTAGTAGGTAGAGACTAGGGATCTTGTTAAACTATTTACATTACATAAGAGAAGATCCTTCAAACAGAATTATTGAGTTGGCCAAAAATTTTTGTTCAGGTGTTCCTGTAACATCTTCCAGAAGATATTACAGACAAACTCAAATGAACTTTTTGGCCAACGCAATATATACCTCAGAGGGTGGTACAAACTAACACGGAAACTTTACTCACAAATATCATGGGTCCTACTTACCAGACATTTACAGTCTAAGCAAGTCTAGGTTCTCAGAGTGTGGCCTCTATAGACCACAGGAAAGTAGCTTTGGCATTCACCAGGAAGTTATTAGAAGTGCAAATTCTTGGTCCTTACCTCAGACCTGCTGAATCCTAGGATGTCCCCCAGAAATCTGTGGTTTATAAGCCCTCCATGTGCTTCTAGTGTTTCTTAAAATGTGAAAACCACTAACTCAGGCCCTGGTAAGTATGAGCAATGGGTAACATTAAGAGGAGGAGCGGTAGGAGAAGCTGGGATCAAATGGGTTATGGATTTAAACAGTTTTGAACAGCAGACTTAACTGATCCAAGTGAATTTTAAGATTGGTAATCTAGCAATAAAGATGATACTCTTATGAGTCAAGAAAGTGATAATAGCAGGCAACAGAAATGGTGTGCAACAACAGGGAACTAAGTAGAAAGGTAAAACCTTTTTAGGATAAATACAGTAACATCTCATGTTTATTTTCATATTTTTGTATCAGCCACTGCACTAAGTTTTACAGAATTTGGGGAGGAGAAAGATACATTTTTACACAAGAATTCAGGGCACCCATGTCATGTAGACACATGCCTACAACTATGGGAAAAAACAAACTCTCATAAACCAAAGAGCCCAAGAGAGATATTTCAAGCCTCACTAGTCAGAAGTCCCTCTCAAAGCCATGGTATATGGCCAGAAATCCAAGAATCAGGAAGAGAAGAGCAAGGGGAGTGGGTTAATGTGAATGAGGATGTAGCAAAGGCAGGATTAGATGCTGCATCAATGTGCTGGATAGGAGCAGCATCTGGTATGCTTGCCCTAATCCTACTGCTTCCCATTTTAACTCCATAGTCACTCTAGAGAGATGATTACCTTGTTCACATTTATCCAATGGCATACAGATGGCTACCTCAGGAAAGGGAGTTTTATGAGAATTACAATTTTATGAGAGATTGTTCTTTTACCAAACTAAAATACCCTGGCTAAGTTGTCTGAGCAGCCAGGAGCAGCTGTGAAGAGACAACCCACGCCCAAGGTAAGAGAAACCCAAGTAAGATGGTAGATGTTGCAAAAGAGCATCAGAGGGCAGACACACTGAAACCATACTCGCAGAAAACTAGTCAATCTAATCACACTAGGACCAGGGCCTTGTCTAACTCAATGAAACCAAGCCATGCCTGCAGGGCAACCCAAGGCGGGCGGGTCATGATGGAGAGATCTGACAGAATGTGGTCCACTGGAGAAGGGAATGGCAAGCCACTTCAGTATTCTTGCCTTGAGAACCCCATGAACAGTATGAAAAGGCAAAATGATAGGATATCAAAAGAGAATCTTTCCAGGTCGTTAGGTGCACAATATGCTACTGGAGATCAGTGGAGAAATAACTCCAGAAAAAAATGAAGGGATGGAGCCAAAGCAAAAACAATACCCAGTTGTGCATGTGACTGGTGATAGAAGCAAGATCTGATGCTGTAAAGAACAATATTGCATAGGAACCTGGAATGTCAGGTCCATGAATCAAGGCAAATTGGAAGTGGTCAAACAAGAGATGGCAAGGGTGAACGTCAACATTCTAGGAATCAGCAAACTAAAATGGACTGGAATGGGTGAATTTAACTCAGATAACCATTATATCTACTACTGCGGGCAGGAATTCCCTCAGAAGAAATGGAGTAGCCATCATGGTCAACAAAAG
>SJYX01016331.1:402925-419465 GCA_006410675.1 Oreotragus oreotragus | reverse complement strand
ACATTCCTTAAAAAATTGCAAATAGAACTTGCCTTATGACCCAGCAATCCCACTACTGGGCATACACACCGAGGAAACCAGAATTGAACCACATGTACTCCAATATTCATCGCAGCACTGTTTATAATAGCCAGGACATGGAAACAACTTAGATGTCCATCAGCAGATGAATGGATAAGAAAGCTGTGGTACATAACACAATGGAGTATTACTCAGTCATTAAAAAGAATACATTTGAATCAGTTATAGTGAGGTGGATGAAACTGGAGCCTATTATACAGAGTGAAGTAAGCCAGAAAGAAAAAGGGAGTTTAAATTACAGGAGTTCTGTTAGTTATATGGCGAGATGAGGACTTTTGTTGACAAAGATTTTTCTTACTCAGCCACAGAAGAGTAAGATTTAACCACTCAGTGTATCATCAACCTCTGTGATTAGGGTTCAAAATGGCCCTTTCCCTTAGCTTCGGTTAGAAAAAAACAGTCATCAACACGATCTACTGGCATCAGCAATGCATATGACTCGTCAACCTTTAAATACCATCTACAAACCAATATAAATCAATATTAAAGTTACAAAGGGAAATCTAATTTCTAAGGTAGACATAAAGGAGGTAACTCCTAACTTTAATCCTAACTGTAACTCTAATCCTAAACTCTAATCATATAAACCCTAAATCGTAACCCAATACTTTTTATTATTCTATCACCTATTATGGGACAACTAAAATTTCATATTTATTAAACTTGATCTTAAGTAGATTCTCTTGTATTGTTGATGTCTTATCTTTTCCTACCTGATTGTCTGACCCCTAATTTAATCTAAAAATTTGCTTACTCTTTGCTAGCCACTTAAATTCTTATCTTTCAGACTTTTGACCATCTGGGACTTCCAGTTTGTCCTAGTTTGGGGGAGCCATGAGATTTCTCAAATGTTCCTCAGCATGCTTACCTTCTGGGGACGTCTCTAGGTTTTAGTTTTTACCAACTGGTTTCCTGAAGCTGAAACATCTTTCTGGCTGTCAAGCATACAGAACATCACTCAAATCTGAAACAGTATTGTTGGGACTAGAGATCACTAATCAGAATCCATAAAATAAGAAAAAAATTATGTATTTATTTAAGATCAGGATTGAAAGTTTCAAAGATATGTAGGTTTGGCTCTTCCTTGAAATCTCTGGGGCTTTTAAAACATCAAAAGTAACATTCTGGAGTAGGAAATGACATCTCACTCCAGTATTACTGTCTGGGAAATTCTATGGACAGAGGAGCCTGGTGGGCTACAGTCCATGATGTCTTAAAAGAGTCAGACATGACTTAGCCACTGAGCATGCACACAAAAATAACATTTAAAAAGGTTTTAAATTTTTTTAAATAACATTATTTCTACTTTTTTTTTCATGTTTTAAAATTTGCCTAAAAATCATCTATTATCTTCTATTGGTCTTTTTATTCACATCCAAAGAAATAAAAATCTTATGTTTGTTCATTATATGAAAGAAAGTGAAACTGTTAGTCATTCAGTCAACCCGGCAACTCTGTCTATGGACTGTCTCTTATACACATCTAGATGTGTATAAGAGACAGAATAATAGCAAATGAAGCAACTGACAAACAACCAATCTCAAAAATGTACAAGTAACTTATGCAGCTCAATTCCAGAAAAATAAACACCCAATCAAAAAATGGACCAAAGAACTAAATAGACATTTCTCCAAAGAAGACATACGGGTGGCTAACAAACACATGAAAAGATGCTCAACGTCACTCATTATCAGAGAAATGCAAATCAAAACCACAATGAAGTACCATTTCACACCAGTCAGAATGGTTCACACCAGTCGGAATGGCAGTGATCCAAAAGTCTACAAACAATAAATGCTGGAGAGGGTGTGGAGAAAAGGGAATCCTCTTACACTGTTGGTGGAAATGAAAACTAGTACAGCCACTATGGAGAACAGTGTGGACATTCCTTAAAAAATTGCAAATAGAACTTGCCTTATGACCCAGCAATCCCACTGCTGGGCATACACACCGAGGAAATCAGAATTGAACCACATGTACTCCAATATTCATCGCAGCACTGTTTATAATAGCCAGGACATGGAAACAACTTAGATGTCCATCAGCAGATGAATGGATAAGAAAGCTGTGGTACATAAACACAATGGAGTATTACTCAGTCATTAAAAAGAATACATTTGAATCAGTTATAATGAGGTGGATGAAACTGGAGCCAATTATACAGAGTGAAGTAAGCCAGAAAGAAAAAGGGAGTTTAAATTACAGGAGTTCTGTTAGTTATATGGCGAGATGAGGACTTTTGTTGACAAAGATTTTTCTTACTCAGCCACAGAAGAGTAAGATTTAACCACTCAGTGTATCATCAACCTCTGTGATTAGGGTTCAAAATGGCCCTTTCCCTTAGCTTCGGTTAGAAAAAAACAGTCATCAACACGATCTACTGGCATCAGCAATGCATATGACTCGTCAACCTTTAAATACCATCTACAAACCAATATAAATCAATATTAAAGTTACAAAGGGAAATCTAATTTCTAAGGTAGACATAAAGGAGGTAACTCCTAACTTTAATCCTAACTGTAACTCTAATCCTAAACTCTAATCATATAAACCCTAAATCGTAACCCAATACTTTTTATTATTCTATCACCTATTATGGGACAACTAAAATTTCATATTTATTAAACTTGATCTTAAGTAGATTCTCTTGTATTGTTGATGTCTTATCTTTTCCTACCTGATTGTCTGACCCCTAATTTAATCTAAAAATTTGCTTACTCTTTGCTAGCCACTTAAATTCTTATCTTTCAGACTTTTGACCATCTGGGACTTCCAGTTTGTCCTAGTTTATCACCTATTATGGGACAACTAAAATTTCATATTTATTAAACTTGATCTTAAGTAGATTCTCTTGTATTGTTGATGTCTTATCTTTTCCTACCTGATTGTCTGACCCCTAATTTAATCTAAAAATTTGCTTACTCTTTGCTAGCCACTTAAATTCTTATCTTTCAGACTTTTGACCATCTGGGACTTCCAGTTTGTCCTAGTTTGGGGGAGCCATGAGATTTCTCAAATGTTCCTCAGAGTGCTTACCTTCTGGGGACGTCTCTAGGTTTTAGTTTTTACCAACTGGTTTCCTGAAGCTGAAACATCTTTCTGGCTGTCAAGCATACAGAACATCACTCAAATCTGAAACAGTATTGTTGGGACTAGAGATCACTAATCAGAATCCATAAAATAAGAAAAAAATTATGTATTTATTTAAGATCAGGATTGAAAGTTTCAAAGATATGTAGGTTTGGCTCTTCCTTGAAATCTCTGGGGCTTTTAAAACATCAAAAGTAACATTCTGGAGTAGGAAATGACATCTCACTCCAGTATTACTGTCTGGGAAATTCTATGGACAGAGGAGCCTGGTGGGCTACAGTCCATGATGTCTTAAAAGAGTCAGACATGACTTAGCCACTGAGCATGCACACAAAAATAACATTTAAAAAGGTTTTAAATTTTTTTAAATAACATTATTTCTACTTTTTTTTTCATGTTTTAAAATTTGCCTAAAAATCATCTATTATCTTCTATTGGTCTTTTTATTCACATCCAAAGAAATAAAAATCTTATGTTTGTTCATTATATGAAAGAAAGTGAAACTGTTAGTCATTCAGTCAACCTGGCAACTCTGTCTATGGAATTCTCCAGGTAAGAATACTGGAGTTGGTTGCCATTTCCTTCTCCAGGGGATCTTTCTGACCAGGGACTGAATCCAGGTCTCCCTCACTGCAGGCAGATGCTTTACTGACTGAGCCACCAGGGAAGACCATATTCTTTGGAACAGTTCAGTTCAGTTCAGTTCAGTCGCTCAGTCGTGTCCGACTCTTTATGACCCCATGAATTGCAGCACGCCAGGCCTCCCTGTCCATCCCCAACTCCCGGATTTTACTCAGACTCACCTCCTTTGAGTCCGTGTTGCCATCCAGCCATCTCATCCTTGGTTGTCCCCTTCTCCTCATGCTCCCAATCCCTCTCATCATCAGAGTCTTTTCCAATGAGTCAATACTTTGGCCACCTCATGCAAAAAGTTGACTCATTGGAAAAGACTCTGATGCTGGGAGGGATTGGGGGCAGGAGGAGAAGGGGACGACCGAGGATGAGATGGCTGGATGGCATCACGGACTCGATGGACGTGAGTCTGAATGAACTCCGGGAGATGGTGATGGATAGGGAGGCCTGGCGTGCTGCAATTCATGGGGTCGCAAAGAGTCGGACACGACTGAGCGACTGAACTGACTGACTGACTGACTGAGGGGAGTGAAAAAGCTGACTTAAAGCTCAACATTGAAAAAAACTAAGATCATGGCATCTGGTCCCATCACTTCATGGCAAACAGATAGGGAAAAAATGGAAACAGTGACAGACTTTTTTTATTGATCTCCAAAATCACTGCAGACGGTGAGAAATTAAAAGACACTTGCTCCTTGAAGAAAAGCTATGACAAACAGACAGTATATTTTTTAAAAAGAGACAGCACTTGGCCAATAAAAGTCCATATAGTCAAAGCTATGGTTTTTCCAGTAGTCATGTATGTGAGTTTCCAGATGGGAGTTAGACCATAAAGAATGCTGAAGAAAAAGGTGCAACAGAGGATGAGATGATTGGATGGCAACATTGACTCAGTGGACATGAGTTGGAGCAAATTCCAGGAGACCGTGAAAGACAGGGAAGCCTGGCATGCTTCAGTCTATGGAACTGCAAGGAGCTGGCTACGAATGAGCAACTGCACAACAACAACGCTTAGCTGGAAACTGTATAGAATGAAATTAGTGTAGATGCAAACTTTAACGCTTAACTCAACCTACTCAAACGTTTTATAGACAAATTTTAAATGCAAAACTATTCGAAATTATAGATTTTGTCATATAGATCATGAGCATTGAGTTTTAATACAACACAAAAGGGCAATCCACAAAAAAAAAAAAAAAACAGCAAGGAATTTCATGGACTGTATAAAAGTTAAGATTTCTACTCTGTGAAAAGCCGTATTCAGAAAATCAAAATACAAGCCATAAACTGGAAGAAAAAAGTTTTGCAAACACACAGCTAATAAAGACTCTGCCTCAAATATGCAAAGAACCCTACAAACCACCCCATTAAAAATAGGCAGAGATATGAACAAACCCCCGGCCAAAGATATACAGGTAGTATACAAAAGTATATTGAACATCATACACAATTAGGGAATTACAAATTAATACAACAAGAAGATATCCCCGTGCACCTATTAGGACTCTTGAGTTTTGTTTAGCTTGAAATCTTGTGGCTGGGCTAATAATAAAAGTTGACACAAGACAGATCAAAAGAGGTAAAAGAAACAAATGTAATTCCTGCACAGAGGTCTCATAGAAATGAAACCTAAGTAGTCAAAACAGGCAGGGAAAAACACTCACATATGGAATGATGTCAAAGGAAACAAGAGCCAAAGGAAAAGAAATATCAACACCCAAAACAGAATAAGCAACCAAATACTATAGTGCTGGATTATAATCAAAAGCTTAACCTAACTATCCAAGTATCCACACGAGCGAAAATTAATGGTTGCACAGGTATTTTATCAATGGGATTGGATAGAAATCTTTCATGCAGGAAAGTTCCAGTTGATGGGGTTAAATTGAAATCTCAGGAGGTGAGACCAGAGGCCAAGCCAGAGATCTGAGTAAATGGCTGGGCTGCCCTGCAGGGTTGTCAGGAATCCCAGCCTTTGCTGGCAGAACTGCATGAGAGCAATGCCCCTTATTTTCATGTGGTCACTGCTGACCCTCAGGCATCCCCCTGAGGAAGGGACTTTTAAAGTTGAGTTATTCCTTCCAGAAAAATACCCAATGGCAGCCCTTAAAGTACATTCCATGACCCAAAATTATCATCCTAATGTAGACAAGTTGGGAAGAATACGTTTAGAAATTTTGAAAGATAAGTGGTCCCCAGCACTGCAGATCCACACAGTTCTGCTATCACTCCAGGCTTTATTAAGTACTCCCAATCCAGATGATCCATTAGTAAACGATGTTGCAGAGCAACGGAAGACCAACGAAGCCCAAGCCATACAGACAGCTAGAGCACAGACTAGACTACACGTCATGAACAGTATTTAAATTGACCCGATCATCAAGTGCATCACTTCTCCTGTTGTGCCAAGATTTCCTTTTTTTCTTTTTTTTTTGGCATTTAATGAACACAGAAACATTATAGAATAAGAACCCAGACATCTTCAGCCCTTTGGTGATTAAATGCACATTAGCAAATCTATGTCTTGTCCTGATTCACTGCTGTAAAGCATGAACAGAGCCTAGAAGTATCATATGGATTGTTGCAAGACATTTAAAAGCAGTGGCTCCTCCTGCTGTTATTCATCCCCCATCACAGTGTAAGAACAAAGTGCTGGAGATGGCCTGGGCTTCCTGGCTGGTGCTAGTCATAAAGTACCCAACCTGCAGTCATAAAGTACCCACCTGCGAACGCAAGAGACTTAAGAGACTAGGGTTTCATTCCTGGGTTTGGAAGACCCCTGGAGGAGGGCATGGAAACCCACTCCAACTTTCTTGCCTGGAGAATCCCATAGACAGAGGAACCTGGTGGACTATAGTGCATAGGGTTGCAAAGGGTTGGAAACAACTGAAGCAGCTTCACACGCATTCACTGCAAATGACACAGTTGTCAGGGTCAGCTGCAGCAGTGTGGGTATTTTTCTTTGCTTTATTATTTTTTGGGGTCAAGGGAAGGTCATTTTATTTCAATTTTATGGGCTCCTTTCCTCATTTTTATGGTGCTCTCCAGTACTCTTGCCTGGAAACCCCATGGATGGAGGCGCCTGGTGGGCTGCAGTCCATGGGGTCGCTAAGAGTTGGACACGACTGAGTGACTTCACTTTCACTTTTCACTTTCATGCATTGGAGAAGGAAATGGCAACCCACTCCAGTGTTCTTGCCTAGAGAATCCCAGGGACGGGGGAGCCTGGTGGGCTGCCGTCTATGGGGTCACACAGAGTCGGACCCGACTGAAGTGACTTAGCAGCAGCAAGTTCGTTTGGTAAAAGCAGCTAACCAGTGCTTTAGAATACGCTCTCTAGATTTATTTAGATGTTGTAGGTAGACAAGCTTGGTTGTTTGACCAAAATGGGAAGGTAAACGTCACAGCCCTCGCTAATAGCATTGTGACCCCGCTGCCAAGTGTAGAATTCTCCCTTCAAGAGAAAGCTTGTGACCATCTTCATTGCCTATTTGGAAACTTCTATAAACCTTATGTTTTAGTAAAATATTTTGTGTTATTCTATTTCTAAAATAAATAAATAGATAGAAATCTCTTATGCAGGAGAATTTTAAATGAATGATAGACACATTCAGCCATCCATCAAGGGGGTGGAGCTGCAATCCCTCTCCTGAAGTGTGGGCTCCACATAGTGACTTTCTCCTGTCAAGGTCACTGAAAAAAGAAAAGTCTAAGAAACTGTCAAGGACAAGGAGAGTTAAAGAGTCCTGATGACTACATATCATGTGGCACCATAGATGGAAGCCTGGAAAAGAAAAAGTTTGAATGAAAGTGTTGGTCACAGTCGTGTTCAACTCTTTGCGACCCCCACCAGGCTCCTCTGTCCATGGAATTCTCCAGGCGAGAATACTGGAGTGGGTTGCCATTCCCTTCTCNTATCATGTGGCACCATAGATGGAAGCCTGGAAAAGAAAAAGTTTGAATGAAAGTGTTGGTCACAGTCGTGTTCAACTCTTTGCGACCCCCACCAGGCTCCTCTGTCCATGGAATTCTCCAGGCGAGAATACTGGAGTGGGTTGCCATTCCCTTCTCCAAGAGATCGTCCCTACCCAGGGATCAAACTCACATCTGCATTGCAGGCGGATTCTGAGCCACTAGGGATGTCCATAGTAAGATATCAATATTTGTTCATTTGTTGTGAGAATTACATTTAAAAAAAAAAAAACTAAAAAGAGGAGAAAATACAAATCAAATAAGAGAAACCTATTGTATCACACTGGCAACCAAGAGGAAATGAGTGATTTACTAGTAAAAACACACATTAGCATGATGACCTCTAAAATACAGAAGATACAAACCAATTAACTCTTTCCCCTACTGGTTCTCCTCTCATTTGCTGGGATTTTATGCTCCTGGGACAGAAGGAACAGAACATCTCCAAACAGCAGATGTCTGGCAGGCCCCCTAAGATCTCAGCCCACCCACTGTCTTCACCTCCCCCAGATGTGCCCCACCCAATGCAGACACCATGCAGAGGGAGACTCAGAGAGTATTGATTACTGTGAGTCAGCAAGGCCTTTTTTGATCCCTATGGACTGGACATACTTCCAAAGTAAAATAATTAAATATATTTTAAATGGTAGAAATAAAGTAGCATTTTTTAAGTGGCAAGTTTAAGAGCGGGCTCAGACCTGGCAGGTCAAGGCACTCACACTCTCACAGTGTGACCTGCTCCCTCTCCAACCCTTTGTCCTGCTATATGACTTTGGGGGGGCCCATGGTTTCACTCACTGTTTCTGGGGCCTACAGCAACTCTAGGCTGACAGCACTCACCATCCATGCTACTAGAAAAGGGTTCTCCTTCCCTTGTGTTCCATGGACAGCCATGGCTTTAAATGCCATTGGTCTAACTTGGGTCGTATTATCATCTCTGAACCCATCAGAGCACCCAGAGGACGGAACCTAGGATTATCTAAATGTGGATTATATGGTCATCTTCAAGGTGGGTGGAACATGGGGTCAGCTCTCTGAAAACACTCATAGTGGAAGCAGGTGAGAAGTTCCCTAAGGAGAGCTGAGGCTCTGGGCTCTGACTCAGGAACACGCTGGCTCAAGGAGAGCAGCAGCCTCCACATCACTGACAGCCCCGGAGCAGCCATGGGATGCGAAGGCCACAGGAGGAGGGTTGACTGAGGGTCCAGAACTGCAGCCACCTATCCAGTGCCCTTGTGGTTGGCCCTCCCATGACAGCAAGAAGCCCTTCCACTTGCAAAAGGCACAGACCTCTCCCATGTCCCTTTTGGTGGGAGCCTGGGAGCCACACCTGCCCCTGGCCGCATTACCTACCCAACCCCCACAAGCAATACTGCGCATGTATCTAGTGTCCTCCCTCTCTTAAAAAGAGCAGAGACTACTTGCTCAGTGAAGCAGTCGGAGGCTCAAGGGTTGCTCCATATCACGGAATCCAGGGCTGGCAGCTTTCGGAGCCCACATGGGTGCGGGTGGTTCCCCAAGACCAGGCAGCCTCAGCGAGAACCTCCCCTGAGGAGGCACAGCTGCCCCCATGTCTTTGAGTCGATGATGAGTATGAGCAGGCCAAAGGGTTGCAGGGCCACGGTCTGCTGGACGGTTGTTGTGAACGAGGACACACAAATGTTTAGAGTGCTATTGCCTCTCTTGGCAGGCTACAAGGCTGTGAGAGGGAGACCCTTTTCTCAGTCACATGAATGTTGGTAACTGAAACATCCCAAGGGTTGTCCACACTGCCCAGGTAGCTGTTCAATGGCCCAGAAGCACGGTCAGCTTGGTAACTGGATACAAGGGCTTGACAGGGACCAGGATCACCTGAGCAGGTAGACCACAGATGACTGCCTGCACGGTCAGAGGTCAAGGGCTGTCCTGAGACTTGATGTCTATATTTGCCCACTCTAATGGGACAGGGGATGCCTGTGGTCCCAGAAGGGCCCCACAAGCACTCAGGAGGCAGCATCTGAGGGTTACTCAGTCACTGCACCAAGTGCTGTATAAATTCACACATGACCACTGAGTGCCCTCCGTCAGGCCTGTGCTGGGCCTGGTGCTGTCCAGCCAGAGTGGGGCAGGCACTGCCCTCCCCAGGTCACATGGTGGGAGGAAACCCTGTGGACAATAACAACTTGCTGAGGCCCTAACAACCACTGACCGAGGCTGAGTTGGATTTGACACTGTCAGTGACCAGAACAGACATTTCATTCTTCTGCACCAGATTTCAGGACTCAGAAGATGACCAGTGCTCCAGGTCAAGCCCACCTCCAGAAGCAACCCAGGGAAAGTCCTGTTCATCCCAGAGGCCTCAGAGTTATGGAGGAGAGGGAAGGGGGGCATGGGCCAGTTATGCTTAACCCCAACATTATTACACTAACTCAAACACCCAAATCTCTACCATTGACTCTAACACTAATCCTCTAAACCTACCCTCCTACCTCTAAATTTAAACCCTAATACTCCTTAATCCCTTACCCCGAGATACTGGACTTAACCCCTAAAATCCCAACCCTGACCCTGACTCAGACCATCTAACCTAACCCCTGACCCTCTAACATGCATCCTTCCACTCTGGTTCCCCAAAACCTCATCCTCTTACTGTTCCCTCTGATTCTGTCCCTGATCTTCAAACCCTGATCCTGACCCTACCTTCTAACCCTGAGCACTGAGCCTGAATTTCTATACTTAACCCTGATCCTCTAACTCTGAACCTTACACTATCCCTAACCTCGGACCTGATCATTGTCCTACACCACCCTTGACTCTAAACACAGGCCCATTATCAGAAGAGGCTAAAAATCTGAGCCCTCCTCCAATCCCTTTTCCCAGTATAATCAGAACCATAATGTTTATTTTTCTGCGAACCTAACACTGCTCATGTATGTCTTTTCTAAATGAACTCTAAACTGAACAAAATCTTAATTTTTAACCCACATAACCCTGTATTGTTAGTGGGCATATGGACAAACCCTTTGCCTATACCTAACCCTAAACCCTAATTCTTAACCCTAACTCTAACTTACACCAACCTCAACCCCAAACCTAACTCAAATCTAACACGGTCACTCTGACTCCTAACCACTAAGGTAGCTAACAGTCACCCCAAACCTCAGCTAGTGCCTGCTCATCCCCAACCTTAACCTACCCACCACTATATTCCTAAACCTAAAAGATAACCACACCCCCTCTAAGGCCTAACCCCGGCTCTTCCAGCCACAGGTCTACCTTGATCCCCACCCCGAAGCTGAGCTAACCCTTGCATCTTAACCAGGCCCAGAGCAAGTTGAAGAGGTTTCAGCCTCTTCGGAGCTCTGCTCACTGTGTACTCAGCCACATGCCCACAGGGACAGCTCTTGTGTCAGCCTCCACAACCCCTGCATACATCATCCAGCAGCATGGTGGGGTTTTGTTTTTCATTTTTTGCTAAGTTTTATTTTAATCCAAGGACTTTGCTTCATACAAAATGTCATTGTAGAAACAACAGCAGAATCCAAAGTGTGGCGGATAAATGTCACTCAGGCAGCAAACTGGTCAATCACAGGGTTTTTAAAAGTGAGTCCCAGCTGTGTTGCATGGTCGGGACTTCTCTTTTTAACACTGTTCTTAAATATAAAGTTTTGCAACAAACCTTTGATTTATATCAAATATAATTAAAAATTAACAAATGAATACATTGTATCAAAAAGTACGAAGATATACATTTCATGCACATACTTGAATATATGTATATATGTATATATTTTACATGCACACATAACTTGTTCAAACTACAGCCACTGCTTGACTGGTTCCAGATGCAGACAACTGCTTGATGCATTTCAAGTTTGGCAACTCACTATGAGACTCTGAAGGAAATATGATAGTTGAGAAGAGACGGCACAGAAACAAAACACAGAGTTGGGAAAACGACACAGTCTACCCCACACTCGCTGTAATTTCACCACTTCCAGGGTCTGGAAGGGTCCAGACAGACCAGCAAAGCTGCGTGGGCCTAGCAAAGTGGATTCTCTGCCCAGCATGGCCTGGGGAAGCAGCTATGGTTCCGCAAGGAATGAATACATTCAAAATAATATGGGCTGGGGGGACCGGAGACAAAAGGTCAGTACCAAGACGCACGTCCTTCTGCTTTGCAGCCGGAGCCAGTGCCCCACATGCAGTCGGCGACTCTGGTCTTCGCCGTATTCTGTTGGAGTAAAATACTCTGTAATCTTAAAGTTTCAGAGTGTTGTGCCTTCGAGTAAGGAAATTCTAAAAAATGGTTTGGTCACAGTCATGCTGAACCCCTAGAACAGGCGGCGGCCTTGCGTGTTTATCTCTGTCAAGCGTGTGCCTTTCGTTGCATAGCCCTATGGTTAGCGGCACCCACTCACTGGGACACACAGACACGCACACACACATCACACACCAAGTTTCTTCAGGAGAGTCATGGGGTGAAAGCCAATGGGAACACTCAACTGATCCAGCAAAGAGATCTCACACTTCAACATACGGAGCACACACCAGAATCGGCGCTTCTAAATGTTCCCTTTGTTCACAAAGCAAAGGGTCTCCCAGTGTTTTATGGACCACATCCTCACTGTGGTCTCTTTGTTCCGAACGTGGCCCTGAAGCTGGACTTCCTTAGGCTGCCTGCTTTCCCATGTCTTACGCCAGAGCCAGTGTGGGCTCAGACGCCCAGCGCAGCAGCCACAGCCGAGCCACTCCTGCATCCAATTTCCAGGCACGGCTCAGTGTGGCTCCCAACTGCCCTCATCTGCTCAGACCTGGGCACTCCTGCCCTCACTGTGCCATCTCCCCCTTTGCACCAGCCTCTCCCCAATGAGCCTTCTGTGGAAAGAAACTTGCACAACTACAGAGATTGCACCCTGCATCCCTGAGAATCGAGTGGAGAGCAGACTGATCGCCCACACAGGCCTCTCTCCACACGCCCTGCAGCCTCTCTACTGGTCTGAGGAAAAGGGGCAACAGCCACTTCACCCCAGCTACGACCAATCTCCTGGGTGTTTTCTACACGTTCTCCAGTGCGTCCGCCTTCTACTCAGTTCCTGTTTGGAATAGTATCCACAAAGCCCGCTTGCGGTGATGGGCCCCTGGGAGCCTGTGCGAGGGGCTCGGAGGTCAGGCACTTGGTCGAGAGCAGCGGGAGCTGGGTGGTCCTGTTGGCCGCCTGTACGGGACAGAGAGCGTCTCCTCGAGCAAGCCAGGAACACACATCCTGAAAGGCTGAGCTCCTCCTACGGGCTGGATGCTTTACTGTTACGTTACTGCTCCCTTCCCCATTTTCCCGGTTGTTTCTTTTTTAACTGAGTACATAGAGTCGACAGAGAGTGAAGGGTGTTGTGACTAAAAACCGAAACCAACACCAAGAACGCTGCCCGGGTCTGGTCCCTGCATGGGCTGGCTGCGGGAGAGGGCCATGTCTTGCATGTTTCCAGTGCTTTTCACATCTCAGGTAGGAAGGGCGCCCGGACCGTTGGTGTGAGGATGCCGACGAGACCTGCTCCGTTTACCACTGACTCTGTCCTGAGGTCTCACCTGCTCCTCTGTACCACGAATCTGGATAAAAGATGATCCCTACGAGATTCAGACTTCCTATGGATCGTTCCCAGCACACACCCTGGATGCTGGGCTCTTCACCGGGTCCCCCTCGGCACACACAGCTGCGTCCTGTGTGGGGTCTGTGCCGAGACCCGGGGAGGCAGCGTGGGAGGGGTGGAAAGGGAGCAACCTCCCTCTACAAACCGCTCATCCCGCTGGAGGAGGAGAGACGGGGCAGGCCCTCCTCCCAGGGCTGCTGCCCACCTCGGTGCCCCGAGCGCCCCCGGGGCCCAGCGCGGATGATAAAACTCATCACCTGGACGCGCCCGCCGGGCGGTGCGGCTAGCACCAGTGGTCTTGGTCAGGGTGGTGGTAGCTGTGCCGCCCCCGGCCGCCCCCGCCTGAGCTGAGCCCCAGAGTGCAGTGGTAGCCGTTGGGCACCCGGCGGAGGGGGTGGGACTGCGAGGTCAGGGAGGACACATAGGAAGTCCGGGAGGAGCGGCCTGAGTTGGTGGCCACGGCCTCCTCGAAGGTGAGCGTGTCCTCAGGCTGGGTGCGGGCTGCAGCCTCGCTGTCCAGACGCTGCCCCAGGTAAGGGTCGGAGCCAATCCGAGAGCTGGGGGCCAGGGGCTGGCTGAGGGGGTCTCTCTGGAGCAGGGCGTTGTGTTCTGAAAGCCCACGGCTAAGCCGGCCAGGGGAAAAGGCAGGGAGGCTGGTCTGAGCCCCGGCAAAGTGGACAGGCGAGGAGTTGGCCGTTTTATAGGTGATGCTGGGCCGGGGGGTCAGCGGGGTCTGGGGGAGCTGCCTTCGCCCGCCGCGGCCAGGGGTGCTAGCACCAGATGTTGACAGCAGGGGGCTCCCGTTCACGGAGCCGCTACCCTGCAAGAAAACGGAACAGAGCAAACCCAGATCAAAGGGCAGGGGGCACAGAGGGAAGCTGGGAGCGGAGGTAGGTGAGATGCACGCGGACGGCCCCAGGAGGGTGGGAGGGCAGTGCCAGAAGGGGCTGGGCCCAGGGCCAGGGAAGAGGAGAGCACGGCCCAGCCCATCTCAGGCGGGGAGGAGAGAAAGAAGGCACCGGGGAGCAGGAGGGCCAAGGCCCGCAGGGTGGACAGGCCCAGGAGCCAGGACAGGAGAGGGCGCCCGCACGGGCCCAAGGAATGGGGTGCAGGTGGGAGCACGGGGGGCTCCCGGGGCCCACGCACCTGTCTCGGGGGTCCTGGCTCCTGCCCAGCCGTGGGTGACGTGGGATGGCTGCTGAGAGAGGGCCTGGGCTGTGGGGGCTCACGGCCCCCAAAGCGGTCACAGGAGTAAAAGCGCTGCTTCTCAGACGAGGAGGAGGAGGGCTGCCTTCGCTCCTGGGACCGGCCCCGCTCCTGCCTGCGCTCCCGCCGGCAGCCTGCTGCCCCATCCCCTGGGGGCGGCGGGGGGCCCGGCCCCATGCTGCTGTAGGGTGCTGGCCAGGGGAGAGTGGGAGTCAGCCGAGTGGCTGGGGTGGGGGGAACACAGACCTTCCCCAGGCCTGGCTCCTCAGGGCCAGCAGGGTTCCCAGGGAAAGGTGGGAGGTGGTGCTGTCTCCACACTCAGGGTTGCCCGTGGGGTCGCGAGTCGCAGAGGGAAGAAGGTCTCACAGGGATTCTTGGGCCCCAGCTGGAGCCACCACCCCGCGAGAGCCCTCTCGCACGCACCGCCCTCTGTGTCTGCAGACAGGCTGGGCCCCTTCTCCAGGGACTTCTGCTTCCGGTCCCTGCGGCGATGGCAGCGGTGGCGGTGCTGGGGGACGGCCTGGCTGGCTGGAGCACGGTCCAGGGCCGCGCTGCACAGATGAGCCACGTGGGGCCTCTGGGGTGCCAGTGTGGAGATGGAGCGCTTCATGGGGCTGGCATCTGGGGGTGGCTGTGGGCAGGGACATGGGTGGGCTCACAGCCTGAGAGTGGGGTCCAGCCTCCAGGCAGCAGCCATGCCGTGGGGGCTAGCGGACCACAGGACACATTCCATTTGGAGGAATGGGCCTGGGGCTCCATCCCTGAAGCTGGGGTATCTCCCCAGACAGGGCAGGCTGAGCCCCCAGGAGGGTGGGGGTGGGGGAAGGATGGTGCCTAGGAGGGCCTGGCCTGGGGAGGACCACGGGGGGTCTGGGGTTTAGGGACCGTGAGGCCTTTCCCTCTCCCTGGAATACTCTTCCCCACCTGAGATCCACCCTTTCTTCAAAAGCACCCTTTGCACAAGTTGCCATTTATGTGTCTGTCTTTCCCAGGCCAGGTGAGGCCCAGGTGGCCTCTGGGCCTCCAAGTCCCTACAGGACAGGAAAGGTACTGGGAAGAGGGGCTGCTGGCCTGGCTGGAAGGGCCCCAGGTGGGACCCAGAGTTGCCTTGGCAGCCGTGGTCGACCACTCTGCCAGCCCTCTGTCCATCCAGGACCGTGAAGCTGCTCTTCCAGGGCTGAAATCAAGACCCGTGGAAACGCACTCCCCCGCAGCCACCGTCCAGGTCAGGCACCACGGAGGGAGAAGAGGCGCCAACGTGGCACCAAGGGGAGGTGGCCAGGCCAGGAGGGCGCTGAGCAGTGGGCAGAGAAGGGACGGGAGGGGCCGGAAGAGGCATGCTCTGCCTAGGGACTCAGCCCACAGTACACAGCCTCAACCAAGGGGCTTCCCTTCCAGGCTGCCCAGAGAGAAAGAACAGGGTCACCCCCTGAAAGGGGACAGGGTGGCTGCAGGAGGTATTGATTTCTGGGGGAGAGGCAGGGCTCGGCGGGGGAGAGGTGTGTCCCAGAGAGGGGGAAAGGCTAGGTCAGGGCCACGGGGCCACCTGTGGGCCGCAGGCCTTGGTGCCCAGACAGGCGCTGAGCACAGTGGGCAGTGAGGACTCCAGACGGCCTGACAACACCCCCAGAGGGTTTCCAGCGGGGCTGAGGGTGTCCTGGACACAGTGCATTTGGGAAGCTTCACCCCAGCAAAGCCCACCCATGGGATGCAAGCTCCTCCATGCCAGGTGTCCTCACTTCCAACCCCCTCCCACAGCCCCAACCCTCCCAGACCACCCACCTGAGTCTCTGCTGCCAGGCGGGGCATGGAGGCCGCTCGGCCCTGGCTCTCCAGCCCAGGTTGGGGCTCCCCGTCAGGGCCTCTCAGGGCCATGCTCTGCATCTGGACATCCACAGCCTGGGGGTACAGCAGCCCCCAGTCACACCCAC